>AXCO02010558.1:0-11085 GCA_000473525.2 Anopheles melas
GCTGGATATCTCTGCGGAACTGTTATACGCGTTTGAACGCGCCCGCGGAAACGCGCGTCGTGTATTTGCGGCCTTACAAATCATGCAAAAGTAAATTATTGAACGAGTTTTATACAACCGCGAGATATTCGTAGTTTTCTTCCCTATTCGGTACAGTAGTGGACAAATGGGGAAAAACGGCGTCACTGCAAAGCTAAGTCATCATATGTGCTAAGACATAACAAGGGATGGAATTATTATTGATATTAATTATATTCCTTTTACAGCAACAACTTATTCGACCCTTCCAAACCCTACCTTTGATCCTGGAGAAGGTTTGCTTAGTTTCTCTAGCGCGTACTTGCTGTACTGGTCGATCGCTTCGTTCTGCAGCCGCTTTCCGACTCGCATCAGCTTGCTCGGGTTCGCCATCAGCATCTCCTTCTTCATCGGCTCTATTACCGTGCCCTGTTTGGTGACGATGCGCGGCTCAACCATCGCCGCATGTGCCGACTCCGGTATGAACGTTCGGCCCAGCGGTGCCCTTAGCGACGCTTCGTAATCCTTCACCGTCACGAACGGGAACGGCACCTCATTCACCAGGTGCTTGTCCAGCTTCTCGTTCTTCAGTGCGTCTTCGTTGATGATTACCTGATCGCGGTTATCGTCACGGCGCGGCAGCTCCGCCGGTATGTTCATTATCTGGCGCGTCGCCTTACGCGGTCTCGGTGGCTTAGCGCCCACCCCAGCCCAGTGGCCCCAGCCCGGTAGCGAAAGTTCCACCTCCTGGGGCAGATCCTTTTGCCGCTCGTCCTGCTTCTCCTTCGCAAAGTCCGCAACAATGTCGTCATCTTCGAACGCTTCGGCGATCGTCAGGCGATGTGCATCGTCCGCCTCCGCCTCGTCGTCCGACAGCTCGCCCGATACGATCGTGTTGGGGAGGGCCGTTAGCAAATGCTTCGGTTTCATCTGTACCACCTGCTTTAGATTGATTTCGGCCGATTGCTTGACGGACGGCGATGGGCGGGCACCGGCCACGGTTGCGGATTTATCATTGGAGGACTGAATGGTTTGTAGCAAACTCGATGCATTATTCGTTTCGTCCGGTGCTGCCCGCTCTGCCGTTTCATTCATTTGCTCGTCTGCGTCGGCTAGAGTGGTCCGTTTCTTAAAACTCAAATCGCTCAATTTAGTTTCTTTGTCTTGCTGGTCTGGCAGCTCAGAAGAAGATCCATTTATGTCCGAACTTTTCTCGTGATTTTGCACAAACTCCAACTTGTTGTCCAGCACATCCTTTATCAGATCCTCCGCTTCCTCGAACATTGCCTCCACAGTGGCAACGTTATCCTTCGTCTTGCGGTTCTTTTTCGTTTTCGCAGAGTCTTTTTTCTTGGGCTTTTGGTCTGAATTATCCACATCTTCCACAATCCAGGTGCCGGATGCCATCTTAACTTTTTCTTTTCGTTTCTTGGGAAGTGTTTTAGCTCGTTTGGGCTTCGATGGTTGCACACCTTCGTCACCATCACTAGGTTCGTTTTCATCCTCATCTGAAGAGAGACGTCCATTCGCATGCTGTCCGTTGGCCGTTTTGCCATTACCATTTAAATGCTTTTTAATGTTTTCAACCTGATTACGCTCCTCCCAGTATTTGCGATAACTGCCGGTTTGCTGCATTTCTATATTGGCCACCTGCTCGTAGTCGCCGGCACGTTCCGTCCACGGATTGGTTTCGCCGGCCTGCCCCATCGAAAGGTCCATTTCACCATCCGACTCGGAGCTACTGTCTCCCTGCTGAAGACGCTTTGCCGTCAGCTCTCGCCCGATGGCAAGCTGTTCGGCCAGCTCACGCCTCACCTCCGTGTCGTATTTGGCACGCACCTGCAGATTTTTGGCCCACGTGCCCGTATTCTTGTGCCGCAGCGATATACGCTCCTGGGAGCGCTGCTTCTCGATCCAATCGAGCTTCCGGAGCGCTTCCTCCGGGTCCTTTTCCTTCAGCTCTTCAAACTTTTGCATCTGCTCCTTTAGCTTGTCCTTCTTCAGCAGGCGATGGTATTTCTTGCTCTTAATCTTGTTCATACGCCGATTCTTTGCAATTGCGTACGACTCGCGAATCTTCTGGCGAGAGCGCTCATACTGCTGCTCACGCATTTCCTCAATCGTTAGCGCATAGTTTTGCCTGCCATCGTCCGAGTGTTCGCCCCCTTCTTCCCCACCATCATCGTACGCCTTCTCAAGCTCCTCCAGCTCTTCCATCAGCTTCGTCTTGATGCGATACTCGGACAGCCGCTTCGGCGGAGCATCGTGCACCGTAGTGCTGTCGTACTGCAGCGGATACACCGTTTGCGGAGCGACCTGTTGCGCCGTTACGATCGGTTCCCATCGGTCCACATCTTTCCGCACGCGTTCGAAGCCAGCCTTCCGCTCGATCCTATCTGCGACCGGTTTTTCCAGCGGTTTCTGCAGCGGGTTCCGCACCTTGAGCTGATCCAGCTGCTTCGCTACACTTACGTGCTTCTTGGTTTTGGTGAAAAACTTTGCCAAATCGCCGAGCCGTACCTTGTCATCCTTCGTTTTGGACAGCCCGAACTCGGACCGCTTGAGCGACGGTTCCGTGCGCGTTACCTCACGAATGTAATGGGAACCGGTCAGGGCGTTGATACCGTCGATTAGTTTGGCGTGCGCTTTCGGATCTATCTCATCCTCTCCGTCGCTTTCGTTGCGCCCAGCACGCGCGGACCAATTGCTCTTGATTTCCAGCGGCATGGTGATATGCTTCAATGCTTTGAAAACTAGTTTTACACTCTGAAAAACCAAATTTTGTCTTAACTATCGTCAGTCCGACCGCATGTTGCCACAAAATCACGTTTATTTACATTGCTGTTCGGTGTCATCTGATGACAGTTGCCGCAAATAATTTGACAGTTGCACATTGGAAAGAATTTGAACGTAGGTAGGTCAAAATTTTAAAATAAGACTCATCCACCGTTGGAAAGCATATTGAACCATATTTCAAACCCAAGCAGCGAAATTATGTTTCCATTCTGATGGAATTTCCAATGCGTCGGCTGTATGTTTAAATAAAATTTTCCAGATCTGTTCGAACACATTAGCTGAAATGTTATATCAATATATGCTATATGTATTAGAAGTGGGAGCTCGGAATCCGACCTATCCGATTCCTATTCCGTGTACAGAATCAAATCCGGAGCTGATTTCGGAATCGACTTTGAGGCCGATTCCGGATATGGCTCCGGAATCGGAATCGATCTGGGAATTGCAATTTGCTCCGGCAACCAAATAAGAATTGACTCCAGAATTGGAAATAGCTCCGGAATGAGAACCAGTTTGTGAATTGAAATAGCAAGTTTCAGAAGCGAAATCAGTTAGGGAATCTCCATGAGAATGGATCGTTTACAAGTAAATTTGGATTCTTTAAAGCTATCAATACGTAGCATCATTGGACCCAAACGTCTATTCTTATGAGGATGCCGAAACCGACGCCGATTTCAAAGCCGATCCAATGCCGGAATGAATTCCGGAGCCGATTCGGATTCCGGACCTACTATCCCGAGTCGATTCCAGAACACATCGGAGCTATCCGGAATCGATTCCAACGAAAACTTCATTTTTCACCATCACTAATACGTATTGCATTCTTTCCTTAAACAAAACAGAAACATTTCCATTATTCTAAAACATCGATCGCACAGTTCATGTATTTATGGTGATTCGTTCATTATGTTTTATACATCAATATCTGTTTCCCATCGCCAGTGAGTTTAGTTCACATATGCGTAATACCGAAACTTTACTTATTCACTCTCATGCTCTGTCGTATATAAATCTGCCAACTAGTCTAATAGTATCCGTAGTTACCGTAACCGCCAAACTGTTGCATCTGCTGCGGGCCGGGACCATTCGCACCGAACATCTGCTGGCCCTGGTACATGTACGGATTGCCAAATTGCTGTTGCATCTGCCCTTGCGGCCCGGACATTTGTCCCATCGGCATCTGTCCCTGCTGTCCACCGAAAGGCATGCCCATTCCCATGGATTGACCATGCTGCTGCTGTTGCTGAGGGAAGCCCGGATACATTGACGAGGCATTCGGCGTGGTCGATGTTATCTTACCGGGAATTGTTTTACCGACGGCACTTTCCCCACCACCACCACCACCACCAGCTGTCCCGCCAATCGTCGTGATCGGATTCGCGTAGCTATTGCTGCCGGCGGCACTGCCCGCTCCCGGTGTACTATGGCTGTTAGCGTCGGACACGGATTTCTGTAGCGATTCCATCAAGTTGGCAATCAAATTCTGCGTGTCGGAAAGAGAAATTCCAGCAGAGCTGTTGCCCCCACCACTGCCCGTATCGTTGTTGCCGCTCGTTCGGTGCGAATGGTTCGAGCTCGTGTCGTACGCATCGGCCGGCATTTTCGAGCCCGAAAGCAGCGGTACGTTCGACACGTTCTTGGATGCAGCGCGCAAAATATCGTCGTACGAATAATCGTCCTCGTCTTCCGAATCCATAATCATCGGGTTCCCTTTTTGCTGTTGAGGCTTTTGCTGATGCTGTTGCTGCTGCTGCTGCTGTTGATGTTGATGCATGTCTTTCTGTCGCTGTTGTTGCTGTTGTTGCTGCTGTTGCGCGCGTTGCGCTGGCACTGCTGGCCGTTTTGGCCCACTGTTGCTAGACGCTGGGTTCGGAACCGGTTTACGACCTCCCATCGACGGTCCTGGCGACGGTTGGAACATATCAAATGTGGAGTCGTCGTCTTGCTCCAAATAATTACGCTCGTCTTCATCGGACAAGCGGCTAGCAGCATCCCGCCGTCCACCATTACTGCCATCGTTACCACCTGCCTTGGGATTGCTCCATGAGTCAAAGTTCACATAACGGCGCAATCGCTCGACACGATCCGGCTCGGTGCGTTCCAGCTTGCGCAGATAGGAGATGAGATGCATCTGCTCATCATTCGAAAGCTCCTTGAAGCTCTGCAGCAGCGTCTGCAGATCGGAGTCGGTTAGATTCTCCAAAATGCTCGACGACGGCTCGTCTTCATCGTTTTCCGCCATGCTGCCGAAGTTACCGGAACGCACCGGAACATCCATCTTTTTGTCGTTCCAGCGTGCCGCACCGCCAGCCGAGGCAGCCGCTTCCGGGCGCACACGTTCCGGCAGTTTCGACGGTCCAGCGGCCTGCGCAGCTACCGGGGCGGGAACGATCTCCTTCGGTGCCACCGGCACGGCAGAGGGCGGCAGTGTGGCCATGTACGCTTTCGCCGTAACGAGCGAGTTCT
This sequence comes from Anopheles melas, assembly GCA_000473525.2. Taxonomy (NCBI): domain Eukaryota; kingdom Metazoa; phylum Arthropoda; class Insecta; order Diptera; family Culicidae; genus Anopheles; species Anopheles melas. The sequence continues at coordinate 5,281 of AXCO02010558.1, forward strand.
TCTCCCGAGACATCTGGGCCATGGTGACGTACACGTTGATCAGCTGTTCCAGCTCTTCGGTGGTAAAGTCGGTCTTTCCCTGTGCAACAAGCGATTTGGCCAGCTGCTCTGCGACGGCAATCTTGTCAATGCTGGCCCCAGTGGCCGATGCGCTGATGGTGGCAGCCGCAGCAGTAGGAACAGCACTCGGGACAGCCGCTTCGCTTACCGCCACCGAATCGTGGGACAACTCCTCCTCCGGTGGCTTAACAGGCTCGCGTTTCGATGCCTCGTGCAGCAACCGGGCAATGTTACGCACCGCCTTCTTGATCGGTACCATTCGGTTTGCATCGATCGTTTCCGCCATCATGTGGCCTTTCAGCTTTTCCTTCACCGTCTCCAGGAACATGCAGTTGTCCTCGTTCAGCAGCAAATCGTCGGCCGAGTTCGCCTTCACCTTTTCCAGTGCGAGCGCCTTGGCCAGCAAATCGTTCACCTTGGGCCCCAGACTGCCCAGGTACTCTTCGAACGCGGTCAACAGCCGACAGACCGCGACAAAGTTGAGCGGTGTCGAGCTGTCCGCATCGAACTCCGTACGCACGAACACCTTCTTGTTGGGGCCGTAGTAATTCTTAGCCCACTCGTCGTAATCCACCCGCTCCGCCACTGGTCCACCTCGATGCTTGCTGCCGGGCCATTCGCCCCGGTAGTCCATCGGTGGGGCACGCTGCGAACGACTTCGCGAGTAGCCGCCCTCGTACCCGTTATCGTCGCTGATGGGACTACGGGACCGGTGGGAACGGGAGGTGGACCGTTTCCTTCCCGAATCGGACCAATCACCGCGGCGAGATGAGCGCGGCGACGACCGGTTCTTGGACCGCATCGGCTGTCCGCCCTTATAGTCGTCCTCCTCCTCGTCCGAGTTCACATCGATCAGGATCGGGGCCGCGGCCGTGCCCGCTTTGCGCTCGCTCGAACGGGCCCGCTTACCCGCCGGGGGGACACGCAGTGCGTACTGCTCCCGCAGCTCGCCCGTCCGTTCTTCGTCCTCCGTCGGCAGGTTCATCTTGGTGCGGATCTCTTCCTTCTTTCGCGCGACCTCCTCGTCGTGCAGCTCCTTCATGCGCTTCGTCCAAAACTCGATCCATTCCGGCTTGAAGTTGTGCTTGGCTGGGTCCTTCTTCTCTGCCTGCAGCTCCTTGTACCGCCGGTTCCAGAACTTTTTCCACTCCTCCGAATACAGCGGGTGCTTCTCCGGGTTCTTTTCGTGATCCTTCAGCTGCTTCTCCAGCTTTTCCACCGCTATATCGACCGTACAGCGATACTTCTCCCACTTGTAGCGCTCGTGTGCAATGGCTGCCGACTGTATCGACAGCTCTCGGGGGGTTGGTAGCATCTGCTTCGCCGACGAATTTGCCGGCTGTGCTGCCCGTTGCTGCCGCTGGTAGGACACGTCGCCACGGCCACCACCACCACTCAGCCTATTACCCTGCCCATTGAGCGGGCTTCGCTTTCGCGTTCGTCCGCGATTCTCATCGTCGCCGCTGGACGAGATCGTTAGCATCGAGTTAGCACTGCTGACGCTCGAAATGGAATCCAAACTGCTACGACGCTCGTTACGCGTGCGGTAGCGTTTCGGCGCACCCTGAACCTGCCCACCGCCACAGTCCTCGGCGGTGACCAAATCCTGCAGCACCTTTGCGTCGATCACCTCGACAAACTTCGGCCCCGTGCGCTCGTCGAAGTGAGTGCCGAACGAGATCTGCTGGCCAAACTTCACCCGGTTACGCTCGAACTCGGCCGCCTCGTACACCTGCGGCGTCAGCCGGCCGTGATGGTCCTCGATCGCTTCGCACACCGTTTGCACCACGCGGAAAAACACCTGGCCGCCGTTCTCCTGATTGTAGTTGCGGTACGGGGACAGCATCTTGCGCACGGTCGGGTAGTGCTTTTCGAGAAACTTGAACCGATGCCCCATCCCGATCATGTGGGTCGTAATGCCGCTCTCGTTGTTGTTGTGCAGATTGCACAGCACGCAGCTGTAGACGGGATCGGCACCGTTCGCCGAATCGATCAGCTCCACGATATATTCCAGCCCGACCAATGGGCCATCGCGATAGCCGTCAAGCACGTTTTGCAACCGAGCCTGCGGTTTCATCGAGGACGGTGAGGAAGAGTCATTTTCCTGACCGCCACCACCGCTGCTTCCGGTGGAAGTGTTGTTGTCGTTGGATCCGGAAGTTGCTAAAAAAGGGAAGATAAACCGTACTTGCATTACGTTCATACAACCATCTAGAGTTAGTGTCTTTGGTTTACCTTTCGTCGGTTTCGCCACCAGCGAAGCACGGTACTGCTCTGCATCGAACACGGTCACGTTCAATCGGGCCTGATGCTTGCGGCCGGCGATATGAATTTGCAGCATGCGCTCGCCGTACAGACAGGCCACGCCGCAGATATGGCACATGTACCCGAACAGCAGATCTTTGTTGCGCGGCGTTCGACTGAACACACACGCTTCTGTGCCATCGGACAGCCTAACCTTTGTATCGAGTACATGCTCCTCAAATTCTATCTCCGTCTGTGGGTTGAAGGGAGGAAGAAACAGAGAAAAAAGGAAGAAGAAATATAATTAAAACCTCGATATAAATAAGAGCTGTGTTTTATAATTCCAAGATCGGGCTGCATGCTTCACGGTCGGTATTGTTCATTGGCACTTTTACACCTTTTACATTCTCTCATTGCGCTCCTGTCACAATCGAACCACTTTCAACACACACTTCCACAGCACTTGTTTTATATCACTTCAGCACGTCACACATCCAGCACAAATGCGCCAGCAGCAGTTGCAGAGCCAATTCACAGCACACATTTACACTTGCACATCCAGCACCGCTTCCAGGTTTCTGGAATAAAGGCTGTAGAACCCAGGCCGCCTAACACAGGGGAAGTAATTATGCTACATTCGGTACTTACCTTTGATCTCGCCACATTGTCACCGGGCTTAATTGCATCATTTGCTTCTTCAAGATCCATTCTCTCGATCGAGAACAATCGAGGTGGGGTGTGTGTGGCCTACAACTAGTAGCGAAAGTAGGCGATTCTGTGGTTTCGTACGGAAAGTTTACGGATAACGAACCCTCACGCTATGGAATACAAGTTCGGGCGAAATCTTTAACAATATTTGCTCCCCTCGTTTCGGCCTTTCGGGTAATTGTTTTATTAACCGTTACAAGCTAAATACTATTGTTCAGTGTCAGTCAGATTTAATACGTTATTACGCGATCGGTCCAGGAATAGGAATTGATCCTTTCGAACACACCAAAACACTTCGCTTGCACACACTTGCACACTTTGATCACTGATTTCACACAGTAGTAGTAAAAGACGAGTTGGAAAAGGAAATGGTGCCGTTTCGAAGGGCACGTGTTGCTGCCACTTCCCTGCACTCCGAAGGTGAATCTGTGTGTTTTTTCACAGACTCGTCTTAAAGGGAGCCAAAGGGAGAGTAATTAAAACGCCTCGCGATAGATAAATTTCCAAAACCTTGCTGATGTATGTTGCCCAACAACGCAGTTTTCTTTCTTTCTTGCTATACAGGACAACTAACCGCGGAACGTTATCTTGTTCGTTCTTCTAGTAACACACGTTTCAGTTAAGATACACGCGCGCGTACGCTTTTTTGTGACAAAATCTGAAAGGAACAAATGAAAGAAGAGGATGCAATTAATAGATTTCATTCCGCCCCGCCGGTACAATCGATGCCTGATCCCAGTTGGGTTCTAAAGTGAACGATGCAAAGCTGACAGTTTTTACTATGTTTTACTTATAAATGTCGTGTGTAAGTAATGATTGGTCTAAGTTTTACTTACCTTCACAATGTGTTTGTACTATGGTAATATTTAAAAGACACTCAGTGGGATATTTGTGGACCTGACAAGCGATCACTAACTATCATCACAAACAAGATTAACAACGTGTTTAACATCGAAGCACACCATCCTTTTGATCATCATAATAAACGACACGACGCATCAATCTTTTTAACCGATTGATCGTACAAGAAACATTTGATTTGACGAACTAACAATGCAATTGAACGCGTTATGCAGTATTTGGCAAGCATATGAGCAGAGCCGTGATAGCGGATTGATTATGGGACAGGTCAAACGGCGTGTGATAACGTTCTCGGGATCTCGGACTGTTAGTATTCGGACTCGATGTTGTGAGTGTTGGGGGCGGTCCCGTGGTACAGTCGTCAACTCGAGCGACCTAGAATGGACCGTTCCCCTAACTAATCGACTGCGATCTAGAATGGACCGTAGCAAGAACTAACTAATCGGCTGCGTGGTACTGAATAAAATCTCGAATGCCTATATAGGCAAGCATGTCCGCGGAGGACGTTTACGCCAAATAGAAGAAGTTGTGAGTGTTGCGGGAATATTGCATAGCCATGTGTGGTTTGATGCGTTCATCCTTGACAGAGATAGCAAGAGGATAGTTTTTCCACAGTATGTGGCCACGCTAACACAGTACACGAGTTTTGCAAACGTTTGTTGAAGCAAATTGCTTTGAAGAGATATATTGTTTGTTAAAATAAAAAATAATTGAGTTGCTTTAATAATTGCTCGTTAAAACAAAATTAAGAAGAAAACTCCTCTGTATAGAGAAAACTAAAAGCAAGCTAATATGAAGGAATGCCATCAACCGTTTTCTTCTAAACCACGACATCGTATATATTTTTTGATGAAATAATAGCTACGATACCTGTGATTAGGGTTTTATTTTCATAAACGTGGCTAGCAAACCGTATCATGAATTCAACAAGATGTTTTAGATGTATTTTGAATTTGAGAAAACGGGGAAATGGGATAAATTAAGTTAGACTGATGGCTTCGCAACGCGCTACTCGAGAACAGATTGTAGTTGTAATTTGCTACAAGATGTACTTTCTTTAAATTCAACTGACTTTCTGAAACAGCGCTCCTTCGCCAGGTTGGAAATAGCAACTATCGTAAAGGTCTGCAGCTTATCACGGTATCGCGATATGGAGAGCTACTCCCTCTTCGTCGGCTGTGGAGTTTGCGATCGATATACTTGGGCTCCAGAGCAAAGAGTTTTCGGAAGGATCGCGGAACTGGTTTCATGTGCGATTATTTAAAACCGGACTTTTTCTCCATTTTGTTCTTCTTTGACACAGGAACCGTAATTGGTCTTTTTATGTGTCTCCCCATCGCAGGACCATTTAATGATGGACTTATTCTTTCTCTCTTTTACTTTTTCGGTGGTTTTACCCATAGCAGGGTAGTTAGTCCTGCGCATGGGGGGATGAAACCCCGGATGAGAAGGGATAGATCCATTTACTGCCTTGTAGGTGTAAGCACGTCGATGCTTAAACCGGGCGTACAATCAGCGTTTTCTATTTGCGCAACTCGCTGCATCAAGCGAAACGCTGACAATAGCGCTTTGATGATAAATGCACAGGATATTGATCTAATATCCAAACCATTCACGAAGCCTCTAGCGGCTGTGTTGGCTTGCGGCATTATCCGCCATTGTTTCACTGTGATGACGCTCGGTGGATTGTGGTTGTTGTTGCATCAACTAAACAGTACCACAGCGATTATTCGAACTTATTTGATTCGCTCGATACACAAACCTTCACGCACCTAGGTAGGGATTTGATTATTGCAGCGTTTTGTTACAAACTTACCTTTATATTGAGAATTTTCCTATATTGAGTGTTTTCAACAGCGATTACAGCAAACCATCGGCAACCATTTTTTCACAGCGTGTGACGTTCATTTGACAGCTGGTTTGTACTGGTTA
>AXCO02010559.1:0-11072 GCA_000473525.2 Anopheles melas
CCCCCCATCATCTCCATTGAATGGCATCGAAAATGCGTTTTCGAAGCGTTTACGCAAGTGTTTACGCCGACGTCGTCGTAACTGTCGTCTGGTGATCTTGTGCGTCTGTCTCTCGCTCTCTCTCTCTACTATGCCTTCTCGCAGTTTCGATGTACAACTCGTCGATGAACCTCAACTTGGCTTGTGTAGGCGAACCCTTCAACGCCAATGGGTTCATGGCTGTTTGCTAAAAAGCCTTTGGATTCTTTGGTCGAGCGAGAGTTATCGCAAAACCCGGGCAAAGAGTGCCGAGAATGGGGAGGCGGGGATGGGAATGGGAACAAGGGAACTATCTTATCCTCTCTCCCACGCATCCACGGGCCCCAGGCCAGGCCAGCTGCATCTAGGGGTAAGCTTGCGCTTTTCGAGCTTCCCGTTTGGAGGTTTGGAGGTTTTTGTTGAGCTGTTGGAGAGCGTTCTTGGAGCGCTGTTCTGGCTTTCGCTGCAACCGGTTCGGTCCAAGGCACCAAGCGTACGCTCAGGATCGTTTGGATCGAGGCTTTGTGGATTGTGTTTTTGCATCATCGTTTTGGCGAAGGTTTTTTTTTTTGGTAAACTGGTGGCGAAGGGAAAGAAAGCTGTAACATAAGCCGAGCGCGAAGAGTAAGCTTTCTAGTCGCGACTGCTTTAACGCCCGGCTTAGAGGCTCCGCTGAACAACGTTCTGGCTGGAGCATATGCACGGTTGATCTTGCGAGGACACGATCAGATCCGAGCAGCTGCAAAAGAGTGAACGTGAAATCGGGCGCTTTGCCTCGAAGAGATAAACCATTCAATCTCCCTGGAGGTGTTAGTTCTGCAAAGTCTTGGAGGAAGATCTTCCATGATAATGCAGTGAGTGGAAACGTTTTTGTGGTTTTGGTCACGTTCCAACAACTCTGAAGATACGTGTGAGGTACTACAGTCATAAAACAAATGAAGTACTTCTTTGTTATGGACTTTCAACAACATCTAGAATTACTTTTACTCTACAGAAATACTTTTTCATCATTAAATTATATCTCCACAACATCTTCCAACTGCAATACTTGTTCACAAAATCGCACCACCACAAGATGGGCAATCGTACCGAGACGGCCCCAACAAATCCATACCTCAGCTAACAAAACCCCCTACCCAACATGCGCAGGGAAAAGAAAATCACACACAATCGACACAATCGACGCTCGGAGCGAACGCCCCACGAGTCACCGAGTCCATGACCACGAAGAGCGCAAGAGCGTTGCCGTCGAATGCGTCCGTCCGGTCGTCGAACGCTGCTGCTGCTGTTGCATGCAGTCTCCCCGCTTGGCGCAGGAAACACACAACAGTGCCACACACCTGGGCCGGCTGCCGCACACCTTCACCGTCCCTCAAGGGCCGCTACAAAGCTCTTTTTTTTCTTCACGCGAGCGAACGAACGCGCTCGACCGCGCGCGCGCGCCCGCTCACTCGCGCACGAGAAGAGACGGCTCGCGCAAAGCCCGCAAACCGGCCGGGGGCAGCTTCAGTATCGCGTTGGCGTGCAACCCGAACGGACGTGAAATCGTAGACGTCAGGGCAGGTTGTGCCGTGTCTCCCGTGCGTAAACGTGCTTCGGAACGCGCCGCAGTGTTTGGTGCCGCGAATTTGTGCCGCGGCCAAAGCAAGCAAACGCAAGAAGAGGAAGGAAAAGTGCTCGCGCACAAGTCGCGCCCATCGCACGTGCGTCAAACGCACGGCAAAAAAAAAATAAAACAAGTCAAAAAGTTATACTCTCTCGAAGAGTTTGTCTTTCTTACAAAACTAATATTCGCCCAGGTGGCTCACAATCGCACTCCTGCAAAGCTTAAGACGTCCGCCGCGCTCTCCTGGCACAACCAGGTGGCCACTGCAAAGGACGTGGACGCTCTAGAAAAAAAAATACGCTTCTTTTTGCACCGACTTTTATCTGCACAGACCAACTGGGAAGTGGCCGGGAAACAGCCGAAGCAGCAGCAGCAGCAGCAGATATTCGCGAATCACTCGAGGCCAAGTAACAGTTCTTTCACCCGGCGCAACGTTTGCGCGGGAAAGGAAGAAGGCAAGAAGCACCGTGCCCAACTGTGCGCACGAACTGTCTGCTGTATTCATTATTCGCTTCGCACGGCTTAAGCCACGCCGTAAATAGAGCACACACACACACACACATTAAACCCGACGCGCTGCTGGCGCAGAAAACGAAGCTGAAGACGTGTAAAGTGACCGCTCACTTGAGCCTTAAAATCTTGAGTGTCCGGCGTGTTTGGAGTGGAGGAGTCACTGGAGTCCACTCCACCAAACCAGCTGGTCTGTTAGGCCCTTGTCAACGAGCCGAACGCCCGGTTGGTACTCACCTGGCGCCTCAGTTTCTGGAGCAAAGGTGACGGAAAAGACGCGAAAACACATCAACCACCGGGTGGCGGCTGCAGCAAAACCCCAAAACAGATCAAGGTTACTAGATGAAAGTGTACCGCACCGCGGACCCAGCTCGTAGGTGAAGAAGAAAACAGCCCACAAGACGGGACACCCTCGTACGCCATCTGTCATCTTAATTCACCGGTGGTGGGCCACCGAGAGGACGTTGGCGTTGGCTGCTCAAGAGTTCAAGCTTTTTGTACAATTAAACGGCAACAATTTAACAGTGTGGAACCAGCGCACCGGTGTGTTAGTTGTTGTTGCTATTGTAGCTTAGCCTACTCTGTGTCCCTCTGTGTGTGTGTTCATTACATTGTGTGTGTGTGTGGTACGGTTTGTGTGCCTGTGTGTATTCCCCGCCCAAAGGGTCGAAGAAGTGAGTGAGTGGAATCGATAAATCAAAGAAGGCGCGAATCAACTACTACAGCAAACTCAGAATCGAGACGCGAAGAGAGTCCCCACAGACACATCTCTTGCCGACTCGAGCTGAAACCCCGCACAGCCAGCTGTAAGTCGAATTCAAAACCGGAAAAAAGGTATTTGCTTACAAGCGGAAAAGCAAAGTGTCTGTGTGTGTGTGTGTGTGTGTGCGCGCGCGCGTTGGTTTGTGAGGTTAGTGTGCGTATCGTTCCGTGACGTGCGTGAGCCCCAAATATCGAGGGGTGGAAAATTTCGCCCCCAATCAAACCGGAGGGAAGTTGGCCGGAACATCCCGGAAACACTCGCCCCCGCGGCTGCTGCTACCGGAAAATTTGAAATTGACCGTACCAAACGAACCGAAGCCGAAGTAGCCTGATCCATCGTACCATCTTGGTGCCTGGTGCGTCATCTCGATAAAAAGGTAAATATTTGCTCCAAGTTGAAATATAAAACTCTTTCACTGAGAGGGAGCTATAGCTCTGGCTCCAGAATAACCACGGTAGCACACGGTAGAGCACAACAGCATTTGCCTACCACACTCGGTGTGGGATGTGCTGAAGCGATAGCTGAGGGGTGAGGGTGAGATCCCAAGAATAGGACGCAATGGACCGTGGTAAATTCTTCTAAGCCCGCGCGCACCAGCATAGAACGTGAGGGCAAGATTTTTCGCCCGGGGTTCGTCGCCTGCCCTCTCTCCTTAATGTGTGTGTGTGCGCGCTCGCGCACGGATCCGGTTGGGTGGGAGTTTGTGGCCAAATTGGGAAACTTGGCCCGACCAGCGAAGGAAAGGTGGTCCACGAACGGTCTCTAGAGTGATCTAGGGATTGCTTGATGTAGGTTTTTTTCTCTTCTTCTTCGCTTTACTGTGTAATTAAAGAGTTCTATTACTGGGAAGGGGGGGGGGGATAAAAAAAGCCAGGGAGTACGAGAATTTGTGTCACATCATTGCAGCGTTACTGTTTGCTCACTTCCATTTTGACATCTGTCACTGTGTGTTTCACTCTGCCTTGTTTTTGTTGCGTTTTTCTGTTCTGAAAAGTAAACACGACCTGTCACGTCCCATTGGAACGCTCCGTTGGGCGGTTTAGGCTAGATTCATGATACTCTCTGGTCCATTTTTGTGTTTGTGCGTAGCCCCCATCTGTCCACACTACACCCCCAACAATGGGAAGAGGATCAACATGGTGTAGTGTACGGGGCACTTACCAATCGTCCGCCTTCCTTTTGCGGGCAGCGGGAAAACATTTGTTCAAGTTGCGACTTTGTTTGCGGCTTCCGTAAAATTGTTTTTAAAAATAGCAAAAACCCAACACCGCAACGATGGCGACAATGTTTCTGGGCGACGTCAAATGTTGCCAAACCAAAGTGGTGGTACCCTCACGTACGCCCTTCTCCTCCTTCGGTAGGGGGTGTTGAACGAGGTACGTGAGCAACGCGCGAGTTTAATATCTTAATGGCGCTGCTGCCGTCTGGCCGGCGTTAATCCCGCCTGCGTGTGGTTGTGTGTGTGTGTGTCATCGTTGTGGCCACCTTCCCAATAAGGACTGTATCAATTATGACACCTGAAGAAGCGCTGTCTGTGAAGACGACGAGAAGCAGCAGCACAGGTTCGAAATGTTTCTTATTTTGTTTATGCTGACCGATTGAATTCTTAAGTAGCCGAGTGCTATTGACCAAAAGAAAAAAGACATTGGAAACTTTCCATATCGGTGTAGAATAAAATTAGCACCCAACGGGCATAAAACTTACCGTCAACTAATGTTTATCTATTAATCAAAGAAACAGCAACACCAACGATTACGATCGTGTGTGCGTTAGATACACCGGCAAAAAAAAACAAACCCATTGGAATTTTGTTTATAGGGCATACGCTTTGTGTGCGAATGTGCGAGTGGAGAAGAGAGCAGAGGGAGAACCAGGGACACCAAGATTCATGCCGACAGATGGGTGTGATTAATAAACCCTCCGCCCGTCTCTAAACTGGCTGACGCTCGGCAAAAGGACGCGAGTCTTTAATTATAGCCCCGATGAAGCAGACGACGAACCCGGCGGTGGCTTATTAGCATGGTAAACTCATCATAGGATGAGCATTAACTTTCCCGCCCGGCTGACCCAGTTCTGCTGGGCAAATAAATCACTTACCCTTCCGGTGTTTCATTTTCACTGCGCTCGGTGGCGCCGTGTCGGCAGTGTTTCCCCCCCGGGAGCGGTGGAGATCGCTCTGCAAGAAAATGGGTCAAGACAATAAATATTGAATCGGCCCGACTAGATTGATGATCAAACGACGTCGACGCCGAAAGTGAAATCTCGATCAATCGAACACCGGCAGCATAAAATTGCATCTACACCCCCCCCCCCCACCACCCCTCTCCATTGTTTTGTTGATGGAGTGAAGGGGGATGCTGTATGCCGTCTCACTCCAAAGTAGCACAGAGCGAGCTTTCTGCTTTAATCGTTGCTCTGTTTTCATGCCTGCTTGCTAGATCGGACGGGCGAGATCACATAACACGCTTTGTTTGAGCTCGCTTCATTTTCTTCTTCTTCTTCTTCTGCCCTCCTTCACAATATCGATGACAGCGCGAGCATTTCAGACACGACGAACCGCGCAGGAAATGACTAATTCTTCTGGTGCGCCATGGGGTTTTGTTTACGCAAAAGATGGCCCGGTCCGTGGGTGTGTGCGCTTTTGTTGTTGGAATTGTGTCACCAAACGCACATGTGTGTGTGTGTATGTTTCGTGATGTATTTTTTGTTGTTGTTGCTATGTTTTACACTCAGCATGCTGCGCAGACACCGCGCAGAGGCTAGGTCGTTGGGCACCAGTTGGGCAAAAAGGTTTCGGGTTAAGCACGCGTGCACCCCTCATCTCATCCATCAAACAGCATGGTTTTTGGTATTGCCGGTGGCTACACAGCGTGGATGGGTCAATGCCATGAAAGCTGAAATGTGAGTCTGATCGATATTGCGTGGTTTGCGTTTGGGTGTAAGCAATTCGAAATATCAGCTTACCAACCCCGATACGATCGTTTCGGTTTCGATTTTAGCTGCCCTTGAACTTCGGTTACGGTGTGCGAACAGACCCGGACAGATTAGTGTTCATTACATTTCTCTCCAACTGCCCGTCCAAAACCCGTCCCATGCTCCTCTGCCGGTTAAAAGCTTTGCCTGATATCATCCTCCCTGCTAGTGTTAGCAGCCACTTAAGCTGGCAGCCACCAAATATGGGATACTTCAGCCCCACGTCAAACGTTTGTGAGATGGACCTTGCCCGCTCCAGGCCCGTATCTCCTTCCCGAGACGTGGAATGATTTATAGCTGTCGACGCCTGGTTGATAAAAACCAAAACGCATATCTTCATTAGCTCCCCTGTGCTCCTCGGTGAGATCGTTTGCTCGCGGCAACGTCTGACGGCTGCTTTTGAGTGCTTACACAGGCCTATCATCCTCTCGACCCGACCCGAGCTGCATCCTGTTCGGCGATTGCACAAGCGCACTGCAGAATCCGCAGTGCCTACAGCGCAAAACAAAAGACTCGCATGAAAAAGCGACGAACCTTTCGGCGGTTCCGATGGCAAAGTTCAAAATGTCAGCACTGTGTATGTGATGGTTTGTGAAGTTTTCTCCATTGCCTGTCCGGTGCGTTTTTGTTGCTCGTATGTCGAAAGGTTGTGCAAAAGTTTCGGCACTTCAGCCTCCCCGAATCCTTGACTGCTTGTTTTTTTTTTGCGCACCACAACAACCGCCCGGTTTTATTTTTGCAACTTGAATGGTTTTTGACATACTGACAAGGATTAAAGTGGCTCGGTGGTTTTGGTTTTTTTTTTTTGCGAACAGGTTGTCGCACGGATTAGGAACTGATTCCGATGGCCAGATTAGGCACGTGTGTGGCAGCTAGAAGGAAGAAACGAAGAAGCGTGTATCGCTTTTGTAAAAATAATAGCCATGAAGGGGTGGTTGCAAGGGGGTTGAAAGGAAAAGACGATACCAAAATTAGCTTGCGACATGTGATGTTGTTTATGGCATTATTTAATAAACTGTTGTTTAACACGTAGCACCAGGTTCTCACACACACACACTTTTTGGTTGCGTTTGTTGTGGGTGCATCGGCGGGGAACCTTTTTCTGCAAGTTTATCTAAATTTAAATGCACGTTCCGCTATGGTGTGAAACGTTGCAAAACTGTACTGCGCATTGCACTGCGTCCACTTTCGATTATTATGCACACTCTCCTCGGCAGCGTTTTCGAGCGATTCCTCGAATAATGATCATTATGATACCCGGGCCATCGCAACGGGGCAGTTTTTTTTTGTTCGAATGTCTTTCGGTGTTACTCCCCGTTCCGCCTGGCTGGACCGGATTTAATTGAGCTTGAAAATGATCGATTCGATGCAGACGGCGTGTTTTCCACGCCGCGGTGCATCGCACTGCACGCCAGTTGACGTGAAATTTGAGCTTTCACGAACCGGCAGGCGGTGAAGGTGTTGGTTGGCTGCTTTGATTCTTACCCCATCGTCTGCCGCAAGGGTGGAGCAGTTCAGAGAACTAAGGAGAGCACGTTTGGAAAGGTTCTCCGTAGCTTCCGTTTGGGCCCCCCTAAACTCACGCTACTGTCGATGAAAAGGAGGAAGGAGGGCGCTTTCTTAGAAGGGGAACTCTGCTCCCTTGCCAACATGGCGCCGGCGATTGGGTGTACATTTCGAGAGAGGATTAAGTTACACGGGCTGCATAAAAATTTGATGGACGCACCGGTTATCTCAGCCTGTCAACTGACGAAAATCAGGTTTTTTTATTGTTTGAATCATTCAATCTTCGACAGCAAATCACTCTCTCTCTCTCTATCCTTCTCTCTTCTTTCTCTCGATGTACGAAAAAACAAACAACGGAAATGTAAATTGTTTGATTCACCTTCACGATGCGATGAAACATGAGGAACGTCACTCGATCATCGACGACATGCTGATCGGCCTTCGCCTGTTGCCCCTAGCCAACGGGCTGACGGAAATGTCGTTCGGTCCCATCAGGCTGTGAAAGAAAACCATAAAAAAAAACGCTAGGACCCTATTTTGGAGACTAATATTTCGGAGACGCGGTGACAATCAATCAACAATTTTTGGATCGCACACGCTCGTGATTAGCCATATTTAGCAGGTTGTTGCCTGTGGTGCCGTTTGCCGCAAAGTCCACCGCCGCCACTGCCGTGATGTGAGCCGTGTTCGTGTTGAGTAGCACTTTACATTACTCACTCACTTACCCCAAAAAGAAACTAGTCTTCAGATTGCGGATTGCCAGCTTCGAGTCATGATCGAGAGTTTCTAGCAGAGCAGAGATGACTCAGTGGAGAGTCTCCCTTTGACGGAGGTCTTTCTTGAAACGCGCTTGAGGATTGAAGGTTGAAGGTTTTATTGGCAATTGGAAGTGGCCGATGACGGGACAGCCGATGGTCCTTGAGTTAATCAGGGGAGAAATTGCTATCCAAGGCTTTCACTTACGTTCTAGAGAGGGAGTCACATTGGAATTTGGACCCGGCAATAAAACGGGCAAAGAAAAAGATCAAGCCACCACCGATCGAGACGAAGGTTGGAAAAGGTCACTATGATATTTTAACCAAGTCATTACAAAAAGGGTGCAAATTATATACTTCGAACTGAATTTCGAAACGATCGACCGAGAACGTCCCAGAACTGGTAGCCGTATCATGCTCGTTTGACAGTTTTGCGATCAATTAACACCTTTCGCGGATTTTGCATATGCAAATTTGAGGCGTGCTGAATATGCTAAAGCGGATCGAATGTTAACATTTGTATATGCTGGGCATCTAGCGGAAGAATGAATGTTTGGCTAGCTGTCGGTTGACAGTCTCTTTTTTGTCTGCCAAAACTAAGTGGACTCGATTTCAGTGCTGTGATCTTAGTTTCTACAAAACTATTTGTATGCTTTTATTTGTACAACTCGTGAATGGTTTGTACTATTTTACTATTGATATCCCTTCACCTCACAATCGTAGACCTCCTTGATGAGATCGTGTGCATCGGCAATCAGCTTGTACTTGCTGAACGCGGTACAAGATTTGACCCGCTGTAGGCTTGCCTTCGCCTCGTACGGCACGATCTGCAGTATAAGGTCGTACTTCTCCTCCATCAGGAGTGCCAATGTGTCGAGGAACCTTCCGAGCTGGAATCGAAAGCAAAACGATTTGTAGCTGTCTACATTATTCCACCATCGAACGTCAGCTAACGCTTACCGTGTCAACGCAAGGATCGCAATCACCCGGGCAGGGCTGGATGGCAGCGCAAACGGTAAGATTGTCGAACAGATCGGCAAAGTTGAACGTCACCAGGCTGACCAGGTTCGAGATGAGCCGGCTGACCGAGTAGAGCCGGTTCAGCTCGAGCTGGTAGCACTCGCCGATGTCGTAGAAGTTGTGGATCGCCAGATCCACCACGCGGTGTGAGTATTTGCTGTAGCAGTAGGCCGCGTACGGTCCGCTCGCGATCAGGACCTGCACGACGGCCTGCATCGCCGGGCAGATCCGATCGCCGTACACGGTCACCAGATCGTCATCGTACGTGGTCGAGTTGGACACGTAATCCGCAATGGTTTGATTCAGCAGTCCCGTTTTCTCCTCGATCGAGGGAACTGACGCGACGTCGACAAACGTATCCAGCGCCATCTTCAGCTCGTACTGGTAGTTGAGGGAGGCCTTCAGCTTCGGCAGTAGATCGACGGACAGCGTCTGCTGGTCTCGGTAGGCGGTGGAAATCGTTGCTATCACATCGTTCGTTTCCTGCTTGAGCTGGCGTATGTTGCCGTTAAAGTTGACCACCTCTTGGTGCGCTTGCAGCAGGGCCGATTCAATGTCACCCTTGGCCGTGCTGATGTACGAATCCGCTTTGTCGAGCTTCGCCAACGGACTGTGTACGGAGTAGATGAGGGGCGAGATGGCACCCGGTAACTGATCGATCGTGTTCAGCAGTGTGTTTACCAGCCGTGGACTAATGAATTCCCGTACTAGCTTCATATCAATTGTTTGTCCGTTGCTGCCTACCTCTTGCTGGGCTTTGGCCGCCGCCGTTTGGAGCTGGCGTAGCGTTTTGTCCAGCTGTACCAACGTTTGGTTGATGTAGGCGAAGCTGTCCGTCAGCCGGTCGGTTATGAACGATTGGTTGCGAGGCTGCAGCGTGACGTACTGTTGCGTGTAGCCGGTAGTGAGCACGGTTTGCAGGCTGGCTATGGCCGCGAGGGTAGTCTGGAAGTCCACCAGGACCGACCGGTTGCTCGCTAGGTAGGCCAGCTGGTCCGTTATCTCCGCTCCAGGCTTCGTGAAGTTATCGGCGACGGAATAGAACGCATCGCGCATACCGTAAAGCACCTGGTACTGTGAGCCGAGCAGGATTTTGTAGTCACTGAGCGTTCCAATGCCGACGGATAGGGCAGTGGACCTGTTTGCTACAAAAATGCTGCCCACAACTTCTCCTTCCAGTCCAAAATCGGGTCGTCCGGTGACATTCTACAAACGAATGGTTAGAGATTAGAGCAGAGAGGACGAGAAAACTGGTCAGGCACACTTGCCTGTAGAATGCACAGGAGCGACAACACCAATGCACAGATGGTTGCCATCATTGACCGCGGGTCTGCTAGCCTTCCAAAAACACTTTCCCGAGTTAGAACTCCTCCAACGTGTCGTCTCGCTGCAACTAAAGTTGCAAAATATTCACCCGCCGCGTGGTCGCGTCCGTGAGACCGTTTTCTGATCGCCTACCAGCTGTGCAAACGTGCGACGCTCTAACCTCAGCCTAAATTCTTGTTGAGCTGTTTTGCAACCAGCGCCATCGACTGGCGGGTGTGTTTTTCGCGATGAAAGTATCCGTCCAGCTGCAGATTGTTGGAGAAAGATGCTATATTTTTGTAGAAACTGTGCAAATATTTCTCAAACCAAAAATATAAAAATCTGCCACCGGCATACCGGGATAAATTGTCACTTTTCAGTCCGATCCAGTGGTGTAGTCCACACACGGCGGTACAGTGGCGTTAGAATATAAAGCTTGTTGTGTTTGTTTGCTGCGGTTCGATTTACATCTGTTTCCATCTACGTTCGAATCTCGTGCCATTTGCATCGAATTGCAAACCGCCTGCTTTGAATCGCATGCCACTACGATCGAATGCGTGCAACCATAGTTGAATCGCGTGCCAGTACGGTTGAATCACGTTCCACTTTGGTCGAA
>AXCO02010560.1:0-11023 GCA_000473525.2 Anopheles melas
AGTGACTAATTGATTTCCCCCCATAGCAGGATAGTCAATCCTACGTATGGCGGCACGGTCTATTTGGGGATTGAACCCATGACGGGCATGTTGTTAAGTCGTACGAGTTGACGACTGTACTACGAGACCGGCTCAAAACCATCTCTACGTATTAAACATTAATACTATTAATCGGTGATTCACTATTCATAACTGATAATTCAAACTTGGTTGTGCGTAATCGCTGCTAGCCTAATGAGAAGATATACGTCACTATGCCTCAACCCGCGGATCTCGAGCTATAAACAATTTTTTTTTCCTGGTGTGCAACTGTTGTGACATTTCATGAGCTTGCTAGTTCGACGCGAAAAAGGGCTAGGGTTTGTGATATCGTGGGCCAAAGTTTTGCTTTAATACGCACAGCGTTGTGCGTCCAGTGCTTGTTTTTATTGGATCGATTCCATTTGCAACCCATTAACGATCGGATCGACCCAACAGCACTGCCTTCAAAATGCCGCGTATTATGATCAAGGGTGGTGTTTGGCGGAACACCGAGGTAAGCAATGCTGGGAGTGATGACCGGTAGCAGGTTGGTCTGCGACCGGCATGATTAATTTTTCTTTCTATGCAAATACCAAAACGACCTCTCTTTTCGCAGGATGAAATCCTCAAAGCCGCCGTCATGAAGTATGGCAAAAACCAATGGTCCCGTATTGCGTCACTGCTGCATCGCAAGTCGGCGAAACAGTGCAAGGCACGTTGGTACGAGTGGCTGGATCCTAGCATTAAGAAGACGGAATGGTCCCGCGAGGAGGACGAAAAACTGCTCCATCTGGCCAAGCTGATGCCGACACAGTGGCGCACTATTGCACCGATCATCGGTCGTACGGCTGCGCAATGTTTGGAGCGATACGAATACCTACTGGATCAGGCGCAGCGCAAAGAGGAAGGCGAGGATGGGATGGATGATCCGCGCAAGCTGAAGCCGGGCGAGATTGATCCAAATCCCGAGACGAAGCCCGCTCGGCCGGATCCCAAAGACATGGACGAGGATGAGCTGGAGATGCTGTCGGAGGCACGCGCCCGTCTAGCCAACACGCAGGGCAAGAAGGCGAAGCGTAAGGCGCGCGAGAAGCAGCTGGAGGAAGCTCGCCGTCTTGCGGCACTGCAAAAACGGCGCGAGCTGCGCGCTGCCGGCATTGGGCTGGGCAACCGGAAGCGCAAACTGAAGGGCATCGATTACAACTCGGAGGTACCGTTCGAAAAGACACCGGCACCCGGGTTTTACGATACTACCGACGAGTTTGTGGTGCCGATAGCGGCCGATTTTTCCAGCTTGCGGCAGCAAACGCTCGACGGGGAGTTGCGCACCGAGAAGGAGGCGCGCGAGCGGAAGAAGGATAAGGAAAAGTTGAAGCAGAGAAAAGAGAACGATATTCCGACGGCGTTGCTGAAGAACCAGGAACCGGCCAAGAAACGTTCGAAGCTGGTCCTTCCGGAGCCGCAAATTTCGGACCAAGAATTGCAGCAGGTCGTGAAGCTTGGCCGGGCCAGCGAGATTGCCAAGGAGGTCGCTTCGGAAAGTGGCGTCGAAACGACGGATGCGCTGCTGGCGGATTATAGCATCACACCACAGGTGGCTGCCACCCCACGGACCCCCGCCCCGGTGACGGATCGAATTCTGCAGGAGGCTCAAAACATGATGGCACTCACACACGTAGAGACGCCTCTCAAGGGCGGGGTCAATACACCGCTTCACCAGTCGGATTTTTCGGGCGTGTTGCCCCAAAGCCAGACAGTGGCCACTCCCAATACCGTGCTGGCGACTCCGTTCCGCTCCGTCCGCGGACCGGACGGAAGTGCTACGCCGGGAGGCTTTTTGACACCGGCTTCCGGGGCGATGGTTCCCGTCGGCTCCGGCACACAGCCCCACCCACCCGGGGCAACACCAAATTTCCTGCGCGATAAGCTAAACATCAACACGGAGGACGGGATGAGTGTGGCAGAGACGCCGGCCGCTTATAAATCGTACCAGAAGCAGCTGAAATCGTCGCTCAAGGAAGGACTAGCTTCCCTTCCAGCGCCGAGAAACGATTACGAGATCGTGGTGCCCGATAACGAAGCGGACGAAGCAGCCGACGACGGTTCAATGGATGTGGAGCAGATGGTGCCGGATCAGGCGGACGTGGACGAGAAGCGCAAGCGCAACAAGCTTGCCCAAGAAGCAAAGGAGCTTTCCTTGCGCTCCCAGGTCATTCAGCGTGACTTGCCCCGCCCGCTGGAAATCAATACGACCGTGCTGCGCCCGTCGAATGAAATGCACGGGCTAACCGATCTGCAGAAGGCGGAAGAGCTGGTTAAGCAGGAAATGGTAAAGATGCTCAACTACGACGCGTTGCGCAATCCGATCCAACAATCGCAACCCGCGTCAATGAAGCGCCCCATGCTGAGCCAGTACCAGTCGTATCTGGAGCAGCATCCGTACGAAACGATCGACGAGGTGGAATTGGACGAGGCACGCAAAATGCTGACCGCGGAAATGGGTGTCGTGAAGCACGGTATGGCCCACGGAGACTTGTCGCTGGAAAGCTACACCCAGGTGTGGCAGGAATGCCTCTCGCAGGTGCTGTATCTGCCCAGCCAAAATCGCTACACGCGTGCCAACTTAGCCAGCAAGAAGGACCGTATCGAATCGGCCGAGAAGCGGCTCGAAATCAACCGAAAGCACATGGCCAAGGAAGCGAAACGGTGCGGCAAGATAGAGAAGAAGCTGAAGATTCTCACCGCCGGGTATCAGGCACGGGCGCAAGCGTTGGTCAAACAGTTCCAGGACACGAACGAGCAGATCGAGCAAAACTCGCTGGCGCTGTCGACGTTCAAGTTTTTGGCGGCACAGGAAGATTTGGCCATACCGAAGCGTTTGGAGTCGCTAACGGAGGATGTGATGCGGCAGACGGAGCGCGAGAAAACTCTGCAAAACCGTTACGCACAGCTGACCGAGGAGCTGGAGGAGCTTAACCATCTGCTGGAGGAAGCACGTGTAAATGGAGTACAGGAGCATGAGGAGAGTGGTAAGGAGCGGGAACCGCTTGTAAACGGTCGACTGGAGCATCGGGAGGAGGAGGAGAAAGAGGAACCGGTAGTAGATAATCCCACAAACGGACCGGAGGAAAGCAACGTGCAGGAGGAATCGTCCGATTCAAATGCAGCTGAAGATGAACCGCCAGAGAATGAAGGCGAAGGAAATGCTGAGGCGCAGGAACGGCAAAGCGAGAGCCCGGAGGAATCTGTCCCAGGACAGGATGGTGGTGAAAGTGAGGAAAATACTTCCGAAGGTCAAGAGAATCAGGAGCAGCAGCAGGATGAACCGATGGAACAAGACGACGACCAGAAGGATGCTTCTAATGAATAAGGATATACCGAACACCACTGTTTACGGACAGTCTAATAAAGACACTCATCTTGTGTCTTTACTATCTCTTCAATCGATGTAATAAATAATAGCGTAAATGTTCTACCACAACCAACGAAACAGAAGAATGGAAAAAATATCTTTTTGTTTACAATTTCACGCATGTTTTACTTTTCAATTCAATTGCTACCGGTTTGGCAATACTGGAGGAACAGCTGTTTTGACAGTTGCAGCAGATTTGTTTCTCCGCAAGCAAAAGTAAACAAACAGCCTCCTGTGGGTTGCTCTCAGTGGCCTTTACTTCGTTTGGTGCACTTTGTGCTCCAAAAAGTAAAAGTTTTATCTTTTCTTTGCTGCTAAACCGTGACCAACAACCGTTTCTGATTCGCCACTCTCCGGCAGAATCATAATTATGGAGTCGATGCAAAACAACAACCGAACAAAGTCCTGGACGGATGATCTGAAAGTGTGCAACCAAACTGGTGTAGGTGAAGCGATAAACCAAATTTACAAGTACGCGTCTGTCGAATGGAATACTCTTACCGCTGGTCACTAATGATCATATTTCGGTACTGTTTTACAGAGACGATGGGCGCCGCTGTGAAGGATACGAATCGCGTGATAAGAAATGTCTTTGCATATCAGACAATAACACGTAAGCTATTTTCTATCATCATTTCACGAGACGCACCCGTTTTACGCTCTCTTTCCAATCGTTTCAGCTCGCTGTACGCCATCCTATCTGGGCACAATGGTGTGACGGTAGCGGAAAATGCGCTGCAAGAAATGGCGGCAGAGTTGCTGCTCGGCCAGCTAAACGTTTGCAACACGGACGAGGCAGTCAAAGAGCTCATACGCCAATCGTTCATGTCGGTGGAGAAGGGTTACTTCGATTCGATCAATCCGCACGTGGCCACGAAGACCGCCATTCAGCTGCACCTCTCGGCGGACGGCATGAATCAGTACGAAATATCGCAGCAGTTTGAAAATGTGCTGCAAAAGCTCGACTCCCTTAACAACGCCCTCTCGGTGGGGAGCAGCGCGGTGCTGGCGCTAATCCATCGGTCCCATCTGTACCTGGGCAACATAGGCAACTGTCGGGCGCTGCTGTGCAAAACCGACGAACACGATACGCTCACCGTAACACAGCTCAGCGTTGACCACAATCTGCTGAACGCGGAGGAAGCCGCCCGTCTCTTCCGGCTCGGACTGATGGCACAAAACTTCGAGGGTGTTCCGCTGTACAGTACGCGCTGCATTGGCAACTATCTCGGCAAGGCGGGCTACAAAGATTGCAACTTCCTGTCGAGTGCAACCGCAGAGCCAGTGATTTTCGAACCGGAGATTGTCGGTGGGATACAGATTACACCGGCCTGCCGGTTTCTCGTGCTAATGTCGAGCGGGCTTTGTCGAGCATTGCATGAGATTTTCCCGGGCGATGCATCCACCGGCAACCGGGAGCTAGTCCGCATGATTTCGGAGGAGTTTCAAAACCAATCGACACTTGGCGGGGTTGCCCAATCGGTTGTGCATCGTATAGTGCAGGCACATCACGACACCTACATGCAGCTGGTCGAAGAGCATCGATCCGTTACGTTCAACAGCCGGGACGATGTGACGCTACTGATACGCAACTTTAACTACGCACTGCCGAAAGCGTTTGTGAACCGAAAGAACGGCGGTAATCGAAGCCTTAACTCCACCACATCGTTCAGCTCCACCAGCTCGGATGCGACGCCGACGGAGGGAAACTATTCGACCATCCATACCAACGTATCCGTGACCAGTTCAAATATGTAAGTGCAAGATGCATCAACCGGGGGCTGATTGGTGTGATGAGTAATACTTTTTCGATTGTCTTTCTTCTTGCCTGCAGCACGCAACCGGGCAATCATTATGATCCCAACCGAAGAATTCGATCGCACGTGGATTTTAGCGATTTTTACCAACGCGTGGAGGAGGCTCGCAAACATGGTGCTTTACCATCGAACATTGAGTTCGACTAGCGTGGCTGTATGTTGATTATTTTATTTGTATGTACCATAGTTGCAGTTAATTCGATTGCACGATTAACGCTAATGTTATTGATTGAATGTTTATGCGCAGGCAACATAATAAACCGGGGAAGAGATGCCTTCATTTTAATAAATTACATTTTTATTGCACGTCTTCAGTTGTGTACAAAAACGATTTTAAATCAGATGTACGTTATTTTGGGGCCTAGAGTTAATGTGATATTTTATAAAGCAAAGTACCAATGGTTCTGTATTCCAAGCGTATCCTTAAAAAAGAACATGTTTAGGCTTTTGTACGATCGATTTGGTCAAAAATTATCAAGATAAAATAAATTGCAAGCAATAGTTCTGAATTCAAAAATCAAATGCATCTCATATACGTTTGTAATCTAAACTTAAATGTACTACCATCTACATCTGTCACGGCTGCGCTGTCAAAGCGCCTACCTGCCATCACAGCCACCTTGGGTTGGTGTCAAAAAACTCGAAAATTACAGAACGTCGTCGTCGTCGTCGTCGACTGGAGTTTTTCCTGTTTTCCATCTTTTCAGCCCACTTGCAGCGAGGTGGAAAATATTGGAAAATACAGACGATGGTACGGTGAACGGTGTTAGGGCAAAGCCTGGTGCCGTTGTTAGTGTGTGTGTGTGTGTGGCCCAACACCTTTGCATTACGCATAGAAGAAACCGTCGCAACAATTGTGAAAGGGGAAAAAAGGGAGCGAGTGGATTCGCCATAGCCCCAAAACGCAACCCGTTCGTGTGTGTGTGTGTTTTTTTTTTCATTCTCCTTTTTTGTGTGTTGGGGTCACCGAGAGACGGACGAGCGTGTGCGGTGAAAAGTGTTTTTCCGCTGGGTTGACCGAACCGTGCAGCGAAAAATAGGGGCGTTGGCGTGTGGATGTGTGCGGCCAAAGGGCTCCCAGCACCCCCCAGCGCAGTCGGTGGTGCATAAAACAACCCCCCTTTCGAAGGGCCGGAAGGGGCCAAGGGGAAGCAAGGGTGCGCTTCGTCCATTTTCTGGGCTTGGTGCATACACAAGTGTGCCTGGAGCGTTCAGGTGGTGGATGCTAGAAGGAGCGAGAGCGAGCTAGTGACAGAGTGAGAGTGCGTGCGTAGGAGCTGAAGGAAGCAGTGCTGTGCGTGCGTGCGTGCGCGCGCGTGTTTGTGTTTTGAAGGAAAAAGGGAAAAGGATGAAATACGTCCGAATGGTGTCCCCTTGGCTGCATTAGCGTGCGGCAACGGCAGGCCCCGTGAACGGTGCTCGCCTGGGGAAACTGGAAAGAAGAAGGGTTGTCGTGAAGCGTGAATCAGCGTAGGTGTGAAAGTGACGGAGAACAAACTTTCTTTCGAAGCAGAAACGCTCGAAAGAAGGTGTGTGAGTGTGTGTGTGTGTGTGTGTGTGGAAAGGGGGAAGGTGTTTCCCTTCCGATCGAAAATCATCCATCGACACGACAAATCGGGTTGCTAGTCAAACAGAGTGAGAATGTAAACATGGCTTACCGCTGATACTAAACACAAGTTGGCCCGTTACAGCAGTAGTTCGGAGGTGTTCGTCCGTGCCGAGAGGAGGAGAAAGGAGAAAGAAGTGCGTTAGGAATCCTTTTGTTTAGCCACAACCAATCCCAGGCGAAGAAGAAGCAGCAGCAGCAGCAGCAGCAGTTTGGTTATATCGTCCGTAACAAATAATAAATAACGATAGTCGTAAAGAAAAGAAGGGCCATCCTACCCCCTTCAAGAAAGCTGCCAACAACCGTACGTTGAGTGCTTGTGTGTGTCGGTGTATATGTGGGTGCCGTTTGTATCTGTGTGAGCCTCTGTTCGTGAATAGCTGCTTGCACAAAATTATCATCAAAGTGGGCGAGCAAAATTTGCGCGTGTGTGGTTGTGCTCTGGTGCGTCGTGCCGTGTGGTGTTGTTTCGCGTGTGAATCGCGGCAAAAAGGATAGTGCTGTGCCAAAGTGTGTTTCCCCCATTGTGGAAAGAATTATATGAGCCGTGGTGTTTGGTTTGCGGCATCATTCCCTTGCTAACAAACACACACACACACACGGGCGCGTCTCAGGAGATGATGATACTACCCGTTCGACCCCGGGCACGTAACGATGTGTTGAGTAATAGGTTCGTTCTGGGATGGAGAATTTTTGTGTGTGAAAAACAGTAAATCATAATCCCCAGATGGCCATCTCCCTCCCGGACGCACCGAAGTAGTAGAAGCAGTGTAAGCGCATCGCTTGAGTGGATTCGAGATTGGCACGAATAAATTAAGCTACCGAAGATAAGTGATAATTGCCGACCGAGTAGGTGTTTGTTAGGCTAGCCGAGCGGAGACGTACAGCGAACGAACGGAAGCATCTCTTTGCATTGGTGTAAAAATGTCCGCACAATTGCATTCAGGTGAGCAAACGGTTAGCATAAAGTACGCACAGAGAATTTCCAGCAGAGCCTTCCCTTGTTGTAATGATAAAATGTAATGGCAATGGTAGTCGATTGCAACAAAGCACTCACTCTGTGCTACAACACCGCATTTTGGTCGCACAAATCAAACGTCAATGTATACTATGTTTGGCTCTTTGATCGATCAAATGGCGGCGTGTGTGTGTGTGTGTGGTGGGTGAATGATATGTTGTTGTTGATGAATATCGATTGCTTTGCGTTAACCTTCCACCGAGGGAAGAGCCCTCGTTTGATGGGTAATATGCATCATTGTTATTATACGCTCCAAGGATCTGCTTCACGCCAGCGTATGCGTTGTTGGGTGCCTTAATTAGATTAGCATTCCGAAACGACACCCAAAACTAAGGGGGCGCCCTTATGGTCGCATGCATGTACACATATGGCGACACAATAGTCGACACATTGAACTCACGGTGTATGTCTGTTTTTTTCCTCTTCCTATTTGTATTTTCCTTCTCTTTTGCAGAACTGCCCCCGCGCGCCGACGACGTCGTTGCTGGACAATGAATCCTGGCCTATGGGGATGCCTGATACCCTGTGGACTGTCATACTGGTGCGAGAGTAAGAGTGGCAGCGATCCATGCATTACGACGGAGATGGGAGCAACAGCGTCAACGGACTGTCCCGGCTCTAGTGGCGGCGGCGGAGGAGGAGGAGGTGGAGGAGCGGCCGGTGGCAGTGTTGGCGGTGGCATGCTGGGTGTGTCGGGCATTACCTCGACGGCGGGGCTTACCACGACGCCCCTAACGTCCGCTAATGGCGGCGGCGGCGGCAGCGGCGGTTACGGACCGATGTGCGGTGTCGGTGGGTCGGGCCCGTCCGGTGGCATCGGTGCGGCCGGTGGTTCCGGGGCGGTGCGCGAGCGGCGCAAGAAGGTGACCGGGTTCGCGACTCTCAAGAAGAAGCTGATACGGCGGCGCCGCTCGTCGAAAGCCTGTGATCATGGGCGGGTGCTGCGCGAGTTCGTCTCGAGCTGGAGCCCGATGGAGCTGTCCGCGCTGCTCGAGGAGTACGAGTCGCTCGCGGCCCTGAAGGACCTCTCGGTGCAGGCGGAGCTGGCCCGCCCGCCGGCAACCACGTTTAAGC
This sequence comes from Anopheles melas, assembly GCA_000473525.2. NCBI lineage: Eukaryota > Metazoa > Arthropoda > Insecta > Diptera > Culicidae > Anopheles > Anopheles melas. The sequence goes on from AXCO02010560.1 coordinate 8,949, forward strand.
AGGATCTGGCCAGCCTGTACGATTTCAAGCACTGCACCGACTGCGACCTGGTGTTCCGCGGCACGGTCTTCCCGGTGCACCGGGCGATCCTGTCGGCGCGGTGCTCCTACTTTCGCGATCTGCTCGCCGGCTGCCCCGGGTACGGGGCGCGCATCTGTCTCGAGCTGCGCTCCTCGCCGGTGGATGTGGCCATGTTTTCGTCGCTGCTGCGCTACCTCTACACCGGCGACCTGTGTACACACGATCCGACCATAGATGTAAGCTTGTTGCGTAGGTTAGGGGAAGACTTTGGCACGCCCAATCCGCTCGAGAACGACCTGCGGTATCTGCTGGAGACGGGCGACTACGCGGACGCGGCCATCGTGTTCACGTCCGAGGGGGGCGACTACCATCGGCCCGACTCGGGCAGCTCGGAGTACGGCTTCCGGCCGAAGCTGGAGCTGCCGTGCCACAAGGCGATCCTGAGCGCCCGATCGCCGTTCTTCAAGAGCATGATCCAGCGCCGGACGCGCAACATCTCCGAGGAGCACCAGCTGCACGGGACGGACCGATCGCTGCACGCCACCACCCGCATCGTGCTGGACGAGGGCGTCATCCCGAAACGGTACGCGCGCGTCCTGCTGCACGCGATCTATCTCGACACGGTCGACCTGTCGCTGATACTGCGGGGCAACGGGTGCGGCAGCGGCGCCGGCAGCCTCGGCGAGGTGCAGGCGCTCACGCACACTGGCCGTGCTCGGCCGTCGCCGCTCGAGGAGGCGATGGAGCTGTACCAGATTGGTCGGTTCCTGGAGCTGGACATCTTGGCGCAGGGCTGTGAGGATTTGATCCTGGAATGGTTGTCGCTCGACACGCTCGCGACGGTGTTGCGCTGGGGCAGCCAGCCGCATGGGTCGGCCTGGGTGTACCGACAGGCGTGCCACTATTTGCGCGAGGAGTTTTCGGCCATCGTCGGGTCACCGGTGCTGTTTCAGCTGGACAAGTCGCAGCTGATCGAGGCGCTGCAGAACAACTTCCTGCAGGCGTCCGAGCTGGAGGTGCTGCAGGCGGTGCTGAAGTGGGGCGAGCAGGAGCTGATCCGCCGGATGGAGGACCGGGAGCCGAATCTGCTCAGCCACACGGCCCACTCGGTCACGCGCAAGGGCATTAAGAAACGCGACCTTAGCGACGTGGAGCTGCGCGAGATACTGTCCGAGCTGTTGCCGCACGTGCGCATGGATCACGTGCTGCCGCCGAACAACGAAATCCTCAATCAGGCGATCCGGCGCGGGCTGGTGAGCACACCGCCCTCGCACATGATCGGCGACGAGCGGGAAAGCTTGCGCATCAACGCGTGGATACGGGGCGGCAAGAATCACGGACTGTTTGTGCGCCCGCGGCTCTTCATGCCGTACTACGAGGAGGTGAAAGTGCTGCTGGAAGACCACATCGCGTCGCAGCAGATAGAGCTGCTGCGGATGAGACGGTCACGCCACCACATGCCCGACATTCCGGACACGCTGTACATGGTTTCGCGGCTCAACAGCAACGCTGGCACGACGCTCGGCGGCGGGTCGGCCGCCGGCGTGGACGTGGTGGCAGCGACGACCGCACCGATCCCCGCACCGGACGCACAAACGATGGAATCGATGCAGAAGCGCGACCAGAAGCTGCGCCAGTCACCGGGCTGCCAGCGGGCACTGGCGCTGCCCCTCTCGAGCCGCTCGGAGATCACCCGCCAGATACGGTTGCGGGTGGTGCGGGAGTTTAACTTCCCGGACGAGGTGGCGGAACTGCTCGAGAGCGCCAACTGCTACTGCCACGATGGGGACGCGAGCGGAGCGAACAGCAAGGGACAGTCCGATTACGATCACGACAGTCACCACCATTCGCATCATGCTCATCACCATTCGCACCATCGGCACGATCTGCACGCCAGCCAGCAGTCGCTGGACGACGAGTCGACGCCGCCCCCTTCGCCGGCAATGCCAGGCAGTGACGTGGAGGCACAGGCCGCCGTGCACTGTTTCGGCCGCAACATGACATTCCCCCGTCAGCAGCCTCAGCAGCCTCCACAGCAGCAGCAGCAGCAGCAG
>AXCO02010567.1:0-10982 GCA_000473525.2 Anopheles melas
CTGACTTGGTTCGCTGGTTGGGCTGGCTGGCTCATCATTATTTACCGTATGTATGTTTCTGGGCTGCTTTCTCTTTGAGAACCACGAGCTGCTGGTGCTGCCGCCGTCAGTTGGCGCAAGAGATCTTGCGCACGAACCATCCGTGTGGCGCCCGGCAATCGCAACGGTTCTTTACTCTCTCTCTCTCTCTCTCTCTTCGTTGTGCGTTTTTCGTTGATTTCGTTGTTTTCAAACGGTTTTTAGTCGGAGCCGTAGCCACTGCGAGATCGTACTGTACTCCAAGCCTACTTGATTTTGCATGAACCCACCGTTGCCACTAAACGTCTGGATTTCAATCGCCTTCTTGGATGCGAAAAACAAACCCCCCCGTTCCGAGATCAAACGTCCTTGCAGAGGGCTAAGGTTGAAGAAATACATAATCCCGCGCCCGAGCGCTTAATCTCCGGTTGGACTCGTTTTGTTTGTAAACAGCAGCAGCAGCAGCAGCATGTTCCCCTTCGGTGAGCAAAAGGCCCGTGCCCGTGCTGTGGAGCTGTGTTGAGTTCGGCGAGCTGTTACAATTTACACCGATTAGGCATGCAGCGCACGTCGCGCTCTCTAACAACAACAACAACAACAACACTTGCCCCCTCCCGAACACCATAAGATCATCGGAAATTAGCCCTTAGACCCGTGTACTACAGAGCAACTACTACTACTTGTGCTGCTGTTGCTGCTGGTGGTGATTGTCGTGCTGTAATGACACCCAGGAATGTGTGTTGCGGCTTACCCCGTTGGGACGGGGGGGTTGGGGAATTGAATTGCAAATCTTGGCTCAGCCGCATCACGGACAGCGTGAATATCACGTCGCCCTAAAGGTGATATCGTCGAAAGCCCTTGTGCTGGAATGGTTTGGGGGCAGGGTGGATTGTTTTGCGGTTTATGCGATCTTCTCCCGTACCAGCTGTCACTAGCAGCACCTGAACGTGTACCCGTTCGATCGCCATCCACAGTAAATCACGCTGTGTTAACATTAACTGGTCAATTACACCCTCCAAATGGGGCCGTTTAAGATTAATTAATAATTTACACTTTCCTTTTAGCCAACCTCTTCGCTAGCTCCCTCCACCTCCTGGAGTGTAAAGACAAATCATGATGCAAACAAACAGGAAGCGCACGACAACGGCCAACGGTGGCTAGGGAAACGGTTGAAAACAAAAGTAATGAATTAATAATCCTCCCGCACACACGCCCCACGACGGGACTGGCGACAATTTTTACGCTTTGCACCCTCACCTGCTCCTCTCCGACGTTGAAACATTCGATGGTTCGAAGGCGCGGGATTTAATGAGCGGCCAACCACCACTTTCCGCCCCAGCGGCATCGAGAGCACACACTGGCGGCAAAAACTACCTGCATAAAACGCATGGGTGACTCTTGTGTTGTGTTGATTGAATTCGATTGACGAAAGAGACGTACGAACGGCGGCGGGAATTGATCGTGGGGCCTGCTGCTGTTGCTGCTGCTGCTGCGGTCGTTTTACGTGCACGGAGTGCAGGTTGTTTAAGGAAACTGAACCTGACCTTGGAACGACGATAAGATTAATTGATCGGCCCCGTACGTACGTACTGTGCAAAACTGTCGCAATGCGCAGCGGTGGTGGTGGTGCACTGTTGCACTGCATCCCCGTTGGTGCACCCGTGACCCGAACCAACCGTGTGATCGCCACCAAATCGCTCCACTCGGTTTGTGAATTCCCTTTTCCGGAATACGACCGATGCAGCTATTTACACATAAAAATTGTTCATGGTTCACGCGTGCCTCCTTCATACACGTTGCCACACGCTGCCACTCACAGGCGAGTTGCTGGGCTGTGCTTAAAAACAAGGCTTTCAACACATTCTGTGCACCAGTTTTGGTTGACGATGCGAGCCTCCGGAGGTTCACACAGGGTTCTTCCCGGGCAATGACGTTGTTGCTGGGGTGGGAGTAGGGGCCCATGAAGAAAACGGGCAAATGGCGTATCAAATTGCCTCCCGGTTTTCTGCGCACAAGTTGGATAATGGGGGAGAAGGGAGGAGAGGAGTAGCAGTTGTATGTGCGCACAATTGACGCACGCAGACTTAGGCCGTGCGCAGGCTAAGGCCGTGGTAAAGTGGGCAAAAATCCGGAGTCGACTCCGATCCGAATCCGATAATATCGGAATCGACTCCGGAAGGTAGGTCCGTCCAGTCCGTATCACGAGTTGTTCAGAATTTTTTCGGATCGCAGTCGTCCAGAGTCATTTGGAGTTGGTCGGAGTCGTTCGGAGTCGTTTGGAGTTGACCGGAGTCGTCCAGAGTCGTTAGGAGTCGGAGTCGGCTGCAGTCGTTGGGAGTCGGAGTCATCCGGAGTCGTTCGGAATTGTTCGGAGTCGTCCGGAGTAGGCTGAAGTCGGCCTTCGAAACAAAGGCCTGTACGACTCCGGATGACTTCGAACAACTCCTACTCCGAATAACTGCGAATAACTGCGAACGACTCTGGACGACTCTGGACGACTCCGGGTGACACCGACTTTGTGGAATTTGTGGTTTTGGATTTTGCCGGTGTCGGCATCGGACTAACAATAGCCGGAGTCGGATCGGAGTCGTGGGTGCGCTCCAAAGAGCACATCACCACACCACACCAAGCTGCTGCGAAGGAACGAATGGTGCATAAGCATACGCCGATTTCATGGGATTGCGTTTTACGAATTCTCATGGTTGGTTTCTGTTTTCCATAATTAAATGTACATTTAATCTCTTTTTTCCACACAAAAGGAAACCTTTGCAGTGTCAGTGGTTTTTGCTTTTTATTTGCATCGTCACATCACACATGATAATTACACTTTTGTGACATTTTTGCACAACCACTCGGGAGGAATGGGAGCATTAAAGACGCATTTTTATGTTATTTCAATCTTATCAACGGGGTTGAGTTTATAATACTACAAAACAGTGTTATTATTCACTCAAACCACTGAAGGTCACCGAAGTTGCGGTCAATTGTTTAACAAGGGTTAATGAAAGCCAAAGTGCTGTGCGCTCATTCGGTGGAGAGGGAAGCGTTGATTGCTTTAGGATGACCATCGATTAACCTATCTACATTTGATTTTCAATTGGAAGTGAGAAAAGTAAAGCATGAAGGAAACAGTTTAGGAAACATTCCGTGATGCTGCTCGGCCTATGATGGCAGATACGGCAGCCGCCCTTTCAAAGCCTTTTGCCAAATGAACTCGGAAGTGAACGAAGCAGAAAGCGTTTAAAAAAGTGATACTTCACCATGTAAACCGGTAGTGGAAGGGAAAAGGAGAAAAAACACTGTTCCCAAAGAAAACTGAACCGCATCGTCGCGTCGTATGCGTGCGTACCACGTGGTTTCCCGGGTGTGGTAGTCGACTTTCGCGGATATCCCACTGTGGCGTTCCCCAAAAGGTGCCCGCGCAAACACAATTAAATCCCACCAGCGCCAGGCAGCGCAAGGCAGCGAACCACCACCTGTCCATACACGCAGCCGAGAGGATAAACTATGATCAAACTAAAATCCTTGTTCCGTAGAGGCCAAGGTCCGTCCGGGCCGAAACATCAGTCGCAACCGTCGGTATCGTCGGTGAGTGCGACCGGATCGGGCCATGCGGACGGTGGCAGCGTCGTGCCCGGAGCAGGTCTCACCGGCGCCCTGTCTGTGAACGGTGGTGGAGGAGGACTGCTAAAGAGTGCTGCCTCCGCCTCGAGCCTAGAGTTCCCGGTCGTGTCGAAACCGGCGCACTCGTCGCGGGGCACCGGACAGCAGCAGCGTTTCAACGGGTCCAAGGAAAAGCTGGACCACTCGTCATCACACCATCAGCATCATCATCACCATCAGCACCTGCACCACCATCAGCAGCAGCAGCAGCAGCAGCTACATACGCAACACCAGCATCCCCAGGGCAGCCATCAACAACAACACCACCAGCACAGTCGTACGGCATCGGCACAGATGGCGCAAATGGCGACCGGCGCGACCGTGTCAACGAATCACTTGAACAAATTCCCACCCGGAAGTGGGTCATCGCTGGTGGTGGGCGATGATGGCGGCGGGTTGCTACTCAACGAGCGCGGCGTGGACGTCGGCAGCGGGCTGAGCGCGAGCATGGAACAGCTGACCGCGATCAGCTTCGTAGGGCCGGAAAAGGCCAGCAGCGGCGGGGCGGGGCGGAACGAGCAGCAGCAGCAGCAGCAGCAGACCTCCCCCAGCAAGAGCCGGTCGGCCGAGTTGCTGCAGGTGCATCTCGAGAAGCTGCAGTCGGAGAACCGTCTGCTCGAGCGGAAGGTGCACGAGATGACGAGCTGCCAGGAGGAGCTGCTGCTGTTGCGTGACGAAATCGTAAAGCTCAAGGTATGTTTGCAGTGGCCCGGTAGAGTGGCTGGGTGGTGGACCCTCTCCCGGCTACTGCTTTCGGTGTCTGTATCCGCAGCAGCGTGCGCGTTAAACTGCGCCACTGCGCAAGATCATGCCAGTATTTCGTTTCATTTCGGTGTTTGTTTTTTTTTGTTTTTGTTTGTGCCAGGCATCACACGAGCAGAGCAACAGCGAGCTGCATCGGCTGGTGAGCGAGAACGAATCCCTCCGGGATCGGCTGAAAACCGTCGTCCAGTCGCCGCTGTCCGACTCGGAAAAGCAGCAGCTCATACGCAACACGCAGCGGTTGCACAGTTCTGCGCCGGCCTCGATCGCGCTGCCGAATGTAAGTGTGTAGCGGTGGAGCGGAAAATTGGTTTCCAACAAGTTTCTAACATCAATCTTTCCTTCCATTGCCTTATAGAACATGGATGCCGAAGGAACGCCATGCGTAACGCCCGACTGGGACAAACAATCGTCTAGCAGCGAAGTAGCGGTGGCCTGTTTGCAAGATAAAATCATACAGGTAAGTCGTCACACCCGTCCTTTTCTTTTCGCACATTAACACATTCGGGGTCCCACAATCGGTGGACACCAGATAGTAGGGAAAGAACGATTGCTTCACTGTTTCGAGAACGCGAACGCGGGCCGTTTGCCTTACGTTAAAGTGTGGTTGTATTCCATTTTGAAGAGGCGTGTATATTATGGTGCAACCGGAGCAATTGTCAATTAAAAGCTGGAACCTTCAACTGCGCGTCCAGTGCGCGGGCTATCATCGCAGCTGATGGAGCAAGTGATGGATCGATTGGCAACACACGCCCTCTCCACACGGGTGTTAGTGGTGGTGGTGAAAACCGCTCGCGAATATCGACTCCTTCATGCCACTATTAATTAACGCATTGAATCAAACACGATGTCAAACATTTCGATCCTTCTTTTATTTTTTTTTTTACATTATCATGCACAACCTTTAATTCCTCCACCTTAATGCGGGGCATCGTCGGTCGGTCGGTTGGTCGGTGTTGGTGATGTGATATCTGCTATCTTTTGGTCCGGGAGTGCGTAAGCGTGTGCAGATAAGAGGGCTGGAGACGCGTTACCGTTACTATCGTTCAAGCATTTGGGTGGCCCAGATAAGACAAGGGCATCAGTTGACTATTTTGCCGTCGCTGTTGTTGTTAATAATACCTGCAAACAAATTATCTCCGAGCATGTTGTTTTGGTCGGCAAGCGTAAGCTTCGAAGGTGGCGAGGGGGCTGTTGTAAGATATGTTGCCTTTCGGGGAAGAGGTGTGAGCGAGCGTACGTTATCGTTCTAAAATTCCTGCCACATTATTCACCGCGTTATGCTGTTCACTTTTAAACGGCTAGGGTGTATTTTAGAAGCTGCTGATAGAAAAAAAAAAAATCAGAATCAAAAATAGATTGAATTTGATGAAAGATTATGATTCCCGATCTTCATAGTGTGTTCGATCAAGGACCTAGACACGGCATTTCAGGATCAAATAACCTTTAAAAGAGAGTTTCTTTCGGAGGGTTATGAAATGTGAGACCGTCGTTGTTGCTAGGCTTTGCATCCTCTAGTGGGATTTAAATTTCGTATTGATATCCTCATTTCTTGATATTCAATTTTTTTCCCTTTTTCCGTTCCGAATCATGCCATTGCAGAATAAATGACGGGTTACGTCTCTATGTACCTAAATACATTCACTTCCTGTAAGGCGTTTTTTTTTGTTGCTGTTGTTGTGTGCATTCGGAAGCGCACTCTTCTGCGCTGCAATTTAACACATAAGCGCTACAAAGTGTTATGACGTCGCCAGTGGTGGCGACCTTCGCTGTGGGTTTCGTATTTCCATGCTCACGAGCTGCTGGGCTAACCCCGTTATGAATTGAATCGTTTGTTGTCGGGCCCGGGAGGATACCGAACGGCGAAAATGGTGAAGAATGGAACTGTGTACCTAGATTGCACATGTAGTTGCGCAATGTGCGGTTGCGCCCTTTTGCCAATCTCCTTCGTCAACATTCGATCGTCTTATCAACACGAACCAGATCCCGGGAGCCTACAGCGTTTCGGTTCGGTGGTTTGCTATGTACACATACACATAGGCACGGTATAGCATTCGCGCGTGCCACTCGTGAAGCAAAGCCCACAGCCGGCATTTAATTTTATGCTATTTCCCGATTATAAAAATATATTTCTATCCTTTTCCGTACGTTGCACGCTTTCAATAAGCATGTCCTTTTCGACTACGAAAAAAATACATTACGTCCTTTTTGTCTGAAAGCGGTACAAACGAAGGGGAGCTATATTTATCCTTCTGTCAACAGTACCACCACCACCACCGCCGCCACGACCAGCTCCTTACCACACGCCAAGAAAAGGACCTCCACTGCTGGAACAGCTGTTTCGGCTCGATCTTGCACATCCCTCTGCGCCGCCGTCACATATGTATGCGCACCTTTCCTTTGCCTATGTATATACCCGCTTCGCCTTCGTCGTAGCGCGCGCTTACACACCCTAGGGGACCGATCGTGCCCTTTGCGCTTCTCTTTCTTGTCGCACACCCGGGGCGATTAAATGCGGAGAGGGCATTTAATGTGTACTGGAGAACTGTTCTTCCTTCGGACGTACTTCCGATTCGAACATGAAGGCTAAAGTGATAAAGTGAGAGGAGGAAGGAATTGTCCGAGTGAGTGAAACAGAAACGGCGGCTGTTTTGGTGTACGGGCAGATGTGTATGGTTTTGGGTGTGTTTGTAGCTAGCGCCAGCGGTGGTGCGGAAGGTGAGGCGCGCCGGTATAAGCCAATTCCCCTAATGTGTACTGCACAACGACGTTCTTCGGGCCCGTTTTCGTGTCCTATGTACGCATGGCGGCGCGCTGCGCGTGTTGCTGGTGGTAGTGGCGCGTGCTAATACCACGAACCTTATTCAAGAGGGGTGAAGGCATGAGGTAGGGGGGGGGGGGGATTAATGTTGTACATAAGCCAACGCGCCGAGAGAGTGTAAATTTTTAACGAACTTTTGTCCCCGTACCGCCGCTTTCCGCTCCGGCAGGCATTGCCGAGGGACGGATCCTGCGGGTTAAAGCGAGGATGGCTTTCTTTACTTGCTGCTTCCTTTCGTTGTTGCCCCCCTGGTTGTCGATGAAAAGCGACCGTTGCAAACGGAACGTACCACACCCCAGGTTCGGGTCGGCGCAGAAGGCTTCCAACCGTTGCGCAGTGAGGATGCGTGCGTGCTGCGGCTGATGGTTGATGCGCGTTTGGTTGGGATGCTAGATTTTGGGCAGACGCTTTAAGGGCAACCCTGTGGTGATTCCAGTGTGGCAAAGTGTGTGTGCGTTTTACTTAAAGTTCAGTGAAAAGTGTGATTGAAAAATATATCTAGAAAGTGATTTAAAGTGATTTTGAAGAATCGGAAAACTGGGAGAGAAAAAAAAACGAAACAATGACGTCCCAGCATAACTACACCAATCCGGCGTTCTGCCAGCAGAGCGAGTTCTACACCCCTCCCAAGACGCCGGGGATGGCGGGATCGCTGATGTCGGTAGCGGCTACCACCACAACCAGCAGCTCCATGGCAACGCGACGCAACGAGCAGCTAACGCGCTCGTATAATCGCATCTCGTCGAAGATCGTCAACCGGCAGCACAGTATCGCCTCCTTTGACCAACGCACACGGGCGGGCGGTTCACCGATGCCGGGCAAACCGTTGGTAAATGCGCGTCTGCTAGACCGGTACGGTCCCGTCGGTGGCAACGGAACCCAACAGCAGCAACAGCAGCAACCACAATCGCTCGGTGGTGGCAGCACTAGCGGTAGCCGTTACGCGTTAGTTCCGGTGGAGGAAATTCCCTTCAACGTGGTGCGCAAGTACAGTGTCGTCAACGAGACGCAGCTGTCGCTCGGTGTAACCAGCAGCGCTTCGCGCAGCGAGGAATTTCTCGATCGCGTCGGCAGCGTGCCGAATCTGAACGGTGGTGGTCGGATGATAGTGCGAGATCCGAACCGGAATGGTACGCTGAATCGTACGCAGGAAGCAGCGGTGGGCGAAGAGGAAAACGACGACCGTGAGGACGACGATGGTGGTGTGCACAATCTGTCCGATCAGTTCCGCAGCCTGCCACCGATGATGTCGTCCCATTCGACCGCACTCGATCAGCATTCGGGGTCGCGGTTAAAGAACGCTTTCTCGTCCGACTTTGGTTCGAAATCGTTCATCCTGTACGATCAGCGCAACAACCAGCGCTTCGAGATGGTACCGACCGAGGAAGACGAGGAGCTGGTCGACGACAATCAGGAGATCATACAGATGCACAACGGGCGGGCCCATCGGTACGCCATCATACCGAGCATTGCGGACGATGAGGACGAAACCTGTCTCAGCAACGGAGGCGTAATGGACGAACCACCGACCGCCATTCATCGCACTCCGTCGTCGCTGTCTCAGCAGCAGCAGCACTGTGGAGGCGTGTCTGCGGTGTCCGTGTCGCGGCGCGAAACGCCCAACCCGCCCAAACCACCCGGCAAAGCAGGATCCGTCACTAGCACCCCCTCGAAAGTGCACCCGGGGCAGCAGCAGAGGGAAGAAACGACGCCGAAGAAAAATGCCGCCACCCAAAAGCTACACGAGCTGCTTACCACGCCGCAGAAGACGCCGAAGCAGTGGCGCGGTACCGGCTATCCCGCCGCCCCGTCACCGTTCAGCGCCTGCAACACTCCTAACACAACACCCCGCCGGGCGGCAATGGCTGCCGTCGCGTCCGGTCCACCGGCAATGATGATATCCAGCACACCGAAGCAAAAGCAACCGTCGCAACAGCACCAACACTACCAGCAGCAGCAGCAGCAGCAGCTGCAACCGATGGTCATTCCGACGACGGCTATCATAAGCCCACGGCTAAACTCGGACATCTACAGCGAAAAACCGCTGCCGCTGGATCCGGAGAAGCAGCCGGCCAGCTGGGCCACGTCACCGGACGGTACCAAGTCGTGGCGCAAGATGGCGAACGCTTCCGCCACGATCGGGGCCGTCTCGTTGATGCTGATCCTGTGCGGGTTCATGAACTCGGGGCTCAGCCTGTACATGACGGCGAAGCTGGGCCGCGAGTTTTACCTCGACATGGGCATACTGGCGGGCTTTTCCGCGATCGCGCTCGGCATACTGGGCTTCAAGTCGCGCCAGTGCGACTGGCTGCCGAACCGGAACTACATGTCGGGTAGGTTTCAGTGTAGTGGAAGGCGGAAGTGATGAATTTGTTGTTAATTCGGTTCTGTTTCTTTCCGCAACACACACTACAGGTTTCGTGTTGGTGACGATCTTTTCGCTGCTGAACTGCTGCGCCGAAGTGATACTGATGACGATGCACCCCTATCCCGGGACGCCGCTGAACGATGTCACTACGGGGATTATTCTGGGACTGTCGTCGTTAATTATTCTGCTGATCAGTCTCGGTGCGATCACTTCCCGCTGGTGCCGTGCACCGCCGCCGGACAATCGTATCGATGTGTACAGCGCGGGTCCGTAAGCGTGGAGAAGCAACCAAAAAGGGGGAACAAGAGCAGTGTTTGGAGCCTTAAAATATTAGACGACAATGCGATCGAGCAAAACATCACAATTCTAGTGTAAATGAAGTGAAGAAATCTTAACTATTTATTGTAAAGCGTTTGTTAAACATGAGAGCCATTTGAAACGTTTGTGTGACTACTCCCCAGCAGTACTTATTGAAACGAATAAACCACGAATATATATTAAAATGTCGTGTGAGCTATGCATGCAAGTGTTGAAATTATTGAGATAGCATTAAATTTATGAACTCGCTCAAAAGAAGAACCACCTGCCACTTGCGGAATGTTGATGTGGACGCTTTTTGAAGATCAACTTGTGGTTGCGAGAGTGTGCGCGCGCGCACTTTGGTTGAAGCGAGACATACATAAAGGGGTTTATGTGTAATACATAATCGATGCTAATGGAACGCGCCTCGCCACACGGTGCGTTTTGCGCGCGCGTGTGTGTGTGGCTCATTTCTTTGCGACATATTTTACTCTCATTTTAGCGCGTGTGCGGAAGTGCATTCTTCATGCTTCAATTAATTATCATCATTTTTGTCCGTTCGTTTTTTTTTTGTCGGGCGATTTTCGGGAAGGATGCGAAATTCCTACAGCCATTGTGCCGCCGTTGACGGCAGGTGCAATTTGAAGTGTATAGTTTGTGGGAATGATTTTAATACGCAACACAATTATGGAACATGTTTTTTGGAAGTACAGTAGATGACCGCTAACTGAGAGGTAAACAAGCTCCAGTTAACGAACAATGTTCGCTAATTGGAGTGACGTTTCTATGGATTGATTGTTCTGATTGGCGTTGACTGGAATAAACACACCAATTTTTTTTTTCATTTTTTTTTTATTCAGTAGGGACGGCTTTGAAATTTTTTTTCATTTATGTTGATATAAAGTATAGTTATTCGTGTAATGGCATAAATTAATATCAAACGTAAGCAAAAGAGCCTAAATTTGTGTGAAAAATGCATATTTGCGACAAATTTCTCTTCATGAGATTCCGGATGTTACATATTTTGACGTTTAAGTGTTCGTTAACTGA
>AXCO02010568.1:0-11022 GCA_000473525.2 Anopheles melas
TTTTTTCCATTACAGGTGAATAGACAAAGTAAACCCATCTGGTGGGTGCATTCTAGTAGCTTCTAAGACGTCTTTAACAATCATGATACCTCTACCCTCTCAGGGGCTCTCCGTAGATGACGCAAAACCCAGGAACAGGCTGTAGTGGCACAATGAAGTACCCATTTTTCTTGCAAGCTTTCAATTTCAACCACACCACAGCATGGCAAAGCGAGGAAAAGGGGGCAACAATTTCGTTACCCGGGAAATAGATGGCATGGATGGTGCGATGGGTTAGGCACACACACATACATACACACAATGGACAGACATCGACCTGCCATCGGACCGGTGCCGATGGTGGCTTTGGTCGATTTTGATAGAATTTTCGTGCCCTCGAGCGAGCGGGCGGGAATGGTGGGAAATTGAAAGAAAGAAACCTCGAAGAATCTTCACCCACCCAGACGGAATCGAATGTCACCCGTTATAATGGGATATTCGATGAGTTGAGGCTTGGTTCGGTGCCGGCGGCCATTTGTGAGCTCCAACTGCCAGCCCGACGACGGTGCGCTGTGCGTCCATGTTGGCCGGCAAAGGCGCGAGGGATTGGTTGAAAATTGTGTTATATTTCATCCCTTTTTGTCTCTGGTAATGTCACGCCGACGGCAAGCACGTGCATTGTGTGATCAGCACCGAACGGCATCGTGGCAGTACGCTTCGTCCAGCGGGACTGATATGGCTGCTGCTCGTGCTGCTTATTTTAATAAGTAATTGAAATCCCTGCCGGCAGTACGAACTGCGCTGTGGCGAAACGTGTGGCCCCTAGAAGAAGGGGGCTTGCAAGGGGGCAAAAGATCTAAGACTTGCAACAAGAAAAGACACGTTAATTGAATTCAGCATCACCGTCGTAAATATCGATAATTGCGAGACCGGCCTGTGGCCGTGGAAATTTCATTAGGCCCCTTACGAGTTCACTGCGCACGAAGCTGCACGGCACCCGTCGACGGTTTCTAATTTTGAGCGCCTTCGCTTTACCGTGCCACCACCGCATCCAGCCATAATGAGAGACAGGAAGCGTGCAAGCTGCGCCAGCTGTTGCTTCGGAAATTCATTTCGAGCCTTGCGGCGCCCGACCCGAACCCAATAAGAAGCTCTCAGCTGTCGCGCGACTGAACGGTTTCGCTTTGGGTTTCGGAAGATCTTTTAATGGTATCCGTAAATGTCGCTTTTAGGGGACTGGTCGCGTAAATGAGCTTCCTTCCCGGTGAGTTTTTTCTTCTTCTTTCGGTGTTCTGTGTGTGTCGTCCAAAAGCGGGAAATGAGGGAGCCCTAATTAATTATACAACTTTTTGCCAATATTCTGCGTGCATTTCATTTGTTGTTCCCAAAGCCCGTGTTGATGGCGATAAACGGTTGTGGGGCGTGCAAAAAAGCGGCTTGCTTTTTCTCCCCTACTGGAAACAAAAAGCTACCTTTTTGTCAGTACCTTGAATAGCATTTGGATTGCAAGCTTTAAGGGCAGCTTCCCGCAGCACAGATGATCGCTCGCATCCACTTACGCCATTCTGTGTGCCAATGCCCGTTGGAAGATACAAACGGGGAAAGAAATCGCTTTCCGCTTCACTCATCACAACTTTTCGGGGAAAACGGAAGGCCACACACTAACGCACACTCACCCTCCCCCCCCCCCCCATTTCTTGATATTAATCCATCCGGAAGCACTCGGGTTGGCATCATAAATCAAACAACAGGCCACCACCCAGCCAGTGCGCTACCACTTCCGAACCCATTAGTGTGCGCCACGGCTTCCGGCTTCCGGTCCCGCAGCACAACGCGTGCCGGCTTTTTGTTTCAGCCACCCGGAGAAAGTTCTGCTAAAGTTTTGTGCTTCCAAATGTCATCATTTGTCTCGCCAACGCTGCAACCCCCTCCCCCGCTCGCAAAAAGTTGATGATGCGGCACAGCGGAGCACGAGTGCCGGACGTTGCCGTTTTTCTTCTCGGGTCTCGGTTTCGCACATACACACACACACACACACACACACACACACACACACACACACACACACACACACAGAGTTTCAGGTCGGATTTCTTCGGACTGCAAAAAAGCGTGCGCACTCTGGAACACGCACAAACGAACTTGGTCCACAGCTTGGGTTACATCCGGGATGTGCTCGGAATTGGCAAACAGGAACAGCCGGACGGAGGACTGGCTTCTTTTACTGGACCTCACGAATCCCTTTGAGCCCGATGGATTGAATTACGGCGACGTAATGCTGGGTGGTTGATACAGCTTTGATGGATGTAATTATGTCGTATCAGTGGACGCTTTGTTGTGCGCGTGAATGGGGTTGAAGAGCCCTGTGAGTAAGTTTTGATTGATAATAATACAAAAGGTGATTATGCGCAAACAAAGCTCGAATTGCTATTAGTGATGATATTTTATCGATTTTATTTTGGCATGCAAGTGTAATAAAAAGAACTTTTCTTCTGCATCGTTTGCTTCGTGGAATTGCAATTAAAATGGTTTCGATTGACACTGTTAAATGAGCCTCGAAGTATGCAAACCGCATTGCAAAAGCCACAACAATGGTTACTAATGGTTAACCATTAACTATGGAGACCAGGTGGTTTCATCTCATTCTTGACATTCAGTTTGGCAAGATTGGTGATTTGGTGGGACGATCACAGGAAGTAGACATTTTTCATCTGATCGAAGGTTTTTAGCCCGTTTCTCAAACTCGATCAAAGCGCAAGACGATTGAAGAAATAAAAAAATGAATGATTGTTAATGGTGTTGGATTTTATTTGATGTCTTTAGAAATGTACCATCCGTTAAACAGTGCGCTCTTGAAATGAAGGAATGCTCAGCTCTCAGCAACTACAGCCAAACGTTTCCCTTCCTCCAGTAATTTATGGACCTTGTATTGGAAGCATTTTCGAAGTGAAAATTACGTCAATCAAACGTAAAACATAACAATGAAGGTATCATGCTTAGATTCCATGCAGGAATTAATGAAAAATAAGCTCGTGAGTCGTGAGGCTTTCACACACATTCGTAATTTATTACCTCTTCATAGTGTCAAGCTGACTGCAACAAACTTTATTTAAGTCTTACATACATTTATGATAAATATCTATGGAACATTCAAAGACAGTGGTAATTTAGTGTTAGTCAGCATGGTACATACCAGTTATGTATTTTTAAACTCCTATAACACTACAACAGTGGTACTTTTTATTCCCACTAAATTTCATATTATTTTATTTTTTTCAATAATTCGTTGATGTCCATGAATGTCAATTTTATTACACTGTTCAACTGACAGTGAGAAAAAAAAATAAATAAAAATCAGCAGCGCAACAACTACGTTTCGATACGTCAAAAGAGCTCAAACGTGTTGCTATTCCTTTGCAGAATGCATTCCATACAAACAAATTCCACCTGCAACAGTGTATGCCCCCCCCCCCTTAGTTAGTCATTCCCCCCCCCCTCCCCGCCTGAAATGCAGTGATATAAAACAAACTAAAAAAAATAGAAGGAGAAAAAGCGAAATAGAGAAAGAAAGCAAAAAGCCTCAAAACCATGTGCCACTGTCACTGGTCGGTTTAAATGTTGCGGGATAAGTATGATATATTCGTGTGCGGAAACGTGTCATTGCCCTGTCCAGCCTAGCCCGGCTGGTCGATCAAATTGTCCACACACAGACACACTCACGTGTATCGGGAATGGCCTCACGAGCGTTGGTCACAATCACAGGATGCATGGTTTACCGACACCAAAGGGCCAGCGGGCTCAGGTGGGTGTATTGTTGGTGCGTAACGCGCTGCCGTGATTCAAAATCCGCTGACGCTACAGCTGCCATCTGTCAGGTGCCTCGGAACGCGCAGGCTACGGTACGATCGATGGGTTTGATTGTGCGTTGGCGGCTCTGGTTTCGGGAGGAAGGTGTTTTTTTCCGCTGTTGCTGATGAGACTGGGTGAATGTTTATATCGCCATGGCCGTGGTGTGATCAGCTGGGACCGATACCGTTCTGCTGATGGCAGCAGCCTAGAAGGTATGGTGGTATAAATCCGTTCCATCGCAGGACCCTGTGTCCGTTTCCACAGATCGATCATTTTTTTCCCGCTACCGTCCGATGCGTTGCTGACAAACGCTGCACCGGATGACGTTTTGGGCCAAACTGTCATGTTTTATCATTACCATCGGTGGCTTTGATTGGGTTATTTATTTTTCAAGCACGCGTATGGTCGGTTGGTTGGCTGGTTGGCGTCGTGTTGATGCAGCAGTTTTTTTTACATGGAGTCAGTTCTCAATACGGAGTGAATGGAAGCAGACGGAGCATACAGAGTGATCTGCTGAGCTTTGCAGATTGAAGCAAGATGATTTTTTTCCATTCGTTTGCTAGCTACTTCAGTATGCTCTTTCATATCGCCCTCGTAAGCCAATCGCTTTGATCTATGGTTAATCGCACTGCAGGACGTTGAATAAAAGCAGTTCATTTCTTTTTTTTTTCCTAATTCACTTTACTTATCAGGAAGCTGTCTAGTTGAAAGTTGTCCACCTTCTGGAACACAAATAATCCATGCACAGTTTACACAGTTCAGTGTTGATTTTCCATTACCTGCAAGCTTATAAAAGCAATTTCTAATCCAATGGATGAAGAAGCTGTTTTCGATTGATGTCATTAATGCTTTTGCAGCAAAAGCCGATCCAAATGCGGTAAATAATTTTGTACACATTAAGGGAAAGCTCACTGGTCTCCTCTGAAACGGGATTTCAGGTCAGTCCAATCGACGTGGAAATCTCGGTACGGCCGCAATACGGATGTAAGTGTTGTATTATTCAAGCAGCAGGATCACTTTTTTCCTGCCTCACTCGCTCGGGCCTTGTGAGGGTGCCAGTCGAGGTGGACGATTACGGTTACGGTGGTCCAGCGACGTTAGTTCTACGCTCACCGGCATTGCATTTGGGGGTAAATGCAAATGGTGTCTGGTGTTATTCTGTGTTCATAAATATGTTTTTACGATTGCGGCTCTCGGAGGGGTTTTTCCAGCGTTTCGACATTTTTCATGCTGTCCAAAGCGTGCAAAACGACCAGCAGCGGGACCAGGCCGGGGTGCTGAGAGGACGAAAAAGAGAAATAAAAAAAAAAATCTGCTGGAACATTACCTAAATATGAACATAAAGTTTGATATAAAGTTTGCAAGTTTATGGTCACATGCTGGTGCTCGTGCTGGTGCTGCTGCTAGCGCTACGAATGGGTGTAGGATTTGGCAGTGTTCGTGTCAGGTAGGTTAGCACCATCGCTTTCGAGGCCGGCCAAAGTTGTGGGAATGTGTGGTGTGGTGTGTGAAATATGCATGTTACCGGTGTGTAGAAAACGCAAAAAAAATGGTAGCAAAGGGAGGAAAATCTGTCACGGCCACCCGGTCACACATATGCTGGGATGTGGTGGTAGCGGTGGCAGAGATGGCGATGAAGCCAAAGGCGAGGGTCACAGGATTCGGGCCACTCTGAAAATCCGACCATGGACCGGGCGCAACTTTCTCCTTTCTCTCGCTCTCCTGCCCTTCCACCAATGCCAACCGAGGTAGTTTTGGTAGACCTCGAAAGCTTTTCCTGCTTCCCAAAAAGAAGGGAAAGGCAAGAGAAAAGTGGTCACAGTGGCAATCGTTACAAACGAGGGGTTGGTTGCGTTATTTTTCTCGTCGCACTGCCGCAGCTTAGCGAGGAGCCTGTGGGGTGGTTAGAAAGTGGCCGAGCTGTGCTGAGGTAAATTCTCATCATAATTTTTCTCCCCGGTTAAAATATTTATTATTTGCATCGTTTGTGTATGGCACAACTCCGTGTGTGTGTGTGTGTGTGGGAGCGTTTCATTCGACGCCACTCTCCTGCTGCTGCTGCTGCTGCTTTGGCACGTTTCACAGGCACGAGTTCGAGTTTTACGGATTGGTTGCCAATAATTTTGGAGCGCTGGCGAGAAACAACACGCTCTCCAGGCGTGCTTACCTGGCAAGCATGAGGTTGTAAGCGTGTTCGGTGGCTTGTGCGCATCGGCCGGTAAACATAACCAATTGGCGTTTATTGGAATAATTTTGTAAGTCATATATTTCCGGGCATTCCGTACACCGGTTGCTG
This sequence comes from Anopheles melas, assembly GCA_000473525.2. Taxonomy (NCBI): domain Eukaryota; kingdom Metazoa; phylum Arthropoda; class Insecta; order Diptera; family Culicidae; genus Anopheles; species Anopheles melas. The sequence continues at coordinate 6,125 of AXCO02010568.1, forward strand.
CTGTTACCGGTGGTTGAAAGGACGGTCCATATGAGTGGAAGTTTGTGGGTAACGCCGAAACGGGTCGACTTATTGGAATGGATGGATGGAATAATGCTGAAAAAATGTTAACCAATTGTATTAGACGGGATCTTTGCATAGTGAATAATGAAATCATGTTTGGGTGGGCACCATTTCTTGCCTAAATTGTGTTTATAATAATTTCGTTCAATTAATTTCGACACAATTTTAGTAAAACAAAAGGTAGATCAAGTGCTGTGTTGAGCTTAAAAGGGTGCAAAATTAGTAGATTTGATTTTGTTTTGAATTGTAAAAACCAGTTATGAAAAGAGTATTAACAAAAGACATTGCAGGGTTTTTGGGAAGTCAATTTCTTGACAGTCCACGAAGGTGAATTAAGGACATCAGGTGGTGGAATACAGAGCATTTGGACGATTCGTCACTTGCAATTAAGATCTCCGGGGTTCAAACCATTGTTTATGTTTTTTTACTTGTTCATGGATTTTATGTACAACTTTTTGTTAATCAAAACTATTTTTAAAACGTATTTTGGGCTTTGAAGACTCATATTTAACATTAAAATATATACTGAACATATGTATAGCTGTAAACAATAGGAAAGTTGTAAAGCTCACTATGTTTGCAACTATATAACGATAATAATTTGTAAATCTTTTATATTACTCCTTTACTCAATATTAATTCTTTATCTACCAGACATATAGATGATTTGAGTGAGTTTAGTACACTGATAATAATTCAGAGGTTTCAATCCTCTTCAAAGTCAGTAGAAAGTTCTATGAGTGTTGTATAAATTTTGCCCTTATCAGTGAGTTAGATAAGAACTTACGGTTAATCTCACGGCGTGAAGATCGGTTTGATTGTGTATTCCGCTTAATAGTAAAGGTGAATGGCTATACCCCTATATTTCTATACAAAAATAAACCCCATTCCGTAATGCCAATTGCATTCCAGTACAGGAAAGCACGCTGTACCACCATTTATCATGCGCTTGCGAGGAAAGCGTCCTATTGCTTCAGGAGCGTTATTACATTGCTAACCATAATTCTACACAGCAACAAACAAAGCAGAGAGCATAATAACAAAAAAAAACCGTTCAGCTACACCTGCAATGCAATAAAACGGTTTGCACGTAGCAATAATCTCGCACCACCACGTCATGAACATGCACAATCGACCAGTTGCAAAATGAGGAAACCCATTAAGAGTCTGTATGGAATGTGTGTGTGTGTGGGAGAGCGTGCGTCTGGAGGAGATTGAAGTTATATTGCGTCTACATCCCTGAGCATGTTTGTGACTGCTGAGCCGCCGGGTTGGACCGATTTTTTCTGCCTCCCTCTGCTCAGCTATTTCCGAACGTTTGTACATAAAGCTAAAACGTAAAACGTAAGACGGCAGTCTGGCAGTTGGTGTTGTTGTTTTTCCCGAGCCAAAAGCCATCCTTACACGACACGGCTGTATCTTTGGTAGCGTCTTTGACGCAGCCCTCGCTATGTTCTCACGTACGTAGATCGCTTCCCGGAAACCAAAAGCAATGGAGGATTGCTCCCAGTTTTTTGGTCCGTCCTTGCCGGGCTGCCTTTGCGTACGATGCGAGCATATATTTAATGGGAAAAACGTGTCAGTTTTTGGCGTTCGGATTTATGCGCCACCGTGCGGAAAGCCAAACCCGAGCCCGCATCAGTAAGCTGGAAGATTGAAAGGGGATTGTTAGTGTATGTGTGCGTGAGTGTGTGTATGTTTGGTCTAAGTCGAACAATAAATCAAGGTGCCAATAAATTATAAATTTCCACCCAACTGCACACTGCGTGTGCGTGCTGGCTCAACAACCGGACCCAACCCTGTTGGGGGGGGGAGCCGCAAATAGTTTCTCCTCACAGCCAACGATCATCCTTCATTTGTTTCGGTGCAATCGACAGCGAACAGAAGAGAAAAAAAGCAACTCAAATCACTATTACAGATGAACTGGGCACAAATCCTTAGCAAATCCGGGCCGGCAATGGCAACCGGACCGAAATATGGATACATATTTATTGATATCCGTACCGCTATTTTCCCGCTCAACATGGCGTAACGGGAAAATGGTAAGATAATGTTGCGACCATTTTACGTGCCCGGCAGTAAATGACAAAACAATAAAACACATTCCATAGCAAATGGCTGTGACGGGAAGGGAAAACGGGAAGGAAGGGAACAGGAAAATCATATTTTCCTCCTCAACAGATTGTTGTGGTTTCGGGCTGTCCGCTCTCTCTCTCTCTCTCTCTCTCTCTCTCTCTCTCTCTCTCTCTCTCTCTCTCAGCCACTCTCTCTCTTTTTTTCCTACTTCCTCTCTAATGCAGCTTGTGCAGGGAGATTTTGAAGAATTGGTGCCGTGACCAGGATTATCGGTTCGGTAAGAATCCCCTTCAACGCGGGCGCAGTGCTACCGTAAAGCTGCTTTGCAAAGATTTATTGCAACCATCATTAAGTCACTCCCCTCCCCCCCCTCGTGCTCGTAAATCGGGTTTCATCGTTGGAATAAAATATTGCAAATAACTCGTTAACTCACCGGGCCTGGCTGGCTGACGATCATGATGGAGGGTGCGGGTGGTGACTGTCGATAAAGCGTGATCGAGAAAGCATTTCATTTCAATTCCGACTAATGGCAAACTAATTCCCTTTTCTCGCGTTTTGTTTTGTGAAAACGGTTTTGTTTGAGACACTTTTCCACCCATTTCGAAACTAATTTGCGCAAGCGAATGGTGGAAGTTTTTGTACGGCAAGTTGTGAAACCCAATTTTCTATATAATTAATTAAAGAAAAACAACAGCAACCTTTTATCTTTCTTTGGGCAGTGGTACGGGCAGGCAGAGTGGGGATGGAAAATAAGCACAAACTCACAAATGCTCTATTGCGCGCCCCTAACCGCTTCATTAAGTTTTTTTTTGTTGTTGCTGCAGGAAAATTAGTTCACTCTTCGAGAGCACAGCGAAAGGAGGGAATGGATTTGGCTTTCAATTGTCAATTGTCTCATTGTGTCTGCAGCGAATGGTGTGTGTGTGTGTGTGTATGTGTTCGATGGAAAGTTTTCAGCGCCCGATTTGTGCGGCTAGACACTCTCATCGGGGGAAAACTTCTTATCTGTGCGCCCGTGAAGCAATTTGTTTTGTCTCGTCTCGCAAAAGACTCACTGCAAACGGTGGTGTAGTGGAAGGAATGGGAGTGAAGGGGAGCGGGGAGGGGGACACACTTTTAATCAAGCAAACCGAAAACCTACCCGGGAGGCAGGGCAGGACAGAAGGCATCCTTAAGCGCTCAAGTGTGCAGGGCTGTTAGTGTAGTGGCCAGGCAAAAGTTGATCGTTATTTTCCTCTTTGTGGTTCGTGTTTTGTTGTGTGTTTTCAATTTTTCTAAGCTGCTGCTGCACTTTATCTGATCGTTTTCTTTGCTTATAATGATCTTCGTATCTCGCTCTCTATGTGTGTGTGTTTCACCAATAATTCATTTCTTTGCTGGATGGGTTCCAACTGCTTTCCCGAGCTGCTGTGTACAAGTGAAAATGTAATAATGAATCCGGTTAACCGGTTGGTTCATCTGTGCATCCCAATCGTTTGCAGCACTCTCTTTCTCAGCAGGATGAATAATGCATCACGATTCAATTAGGCAAATGTGCTGCCAATGCACGCTGTGTTTGGGTCTGTTTGGGTAAATGTCCGTTGATGGTGGAATGTTGTGGTGAGATAAATATATACACATTTTTCCCCCGACAATAGTTAACTCCGGTCAACTTCGCATTGATCGTTACTGCTAAATGCGGCCCGACACACCGTATCGGGTTCGCGTGGATTGGGTTCCTTTCGACGAGTCAAGAGGGACGTAAACGAGATTAGAACCATTGCATGCACTGCCAGGCACAACGTCCACCAAAGTAAAAAAAGGGCTGCAGGCAAAGAAACAATCCAATTTGAATATTTCTAACTCGTTCCACCCCATTTTGGCCGGCACGCTAGAGCACGCCAATACGGCGGACAGGGATGCACTCAACCGCTTGGCAATAAAACTGGGCTACTGAAGTGAAGTTTGCAAAACAAATCCTGCTTCTGACCGGTGGAATAGGACGCCCCATCGCCCGTCCGGCTTTCCCATTTTAAGCTCAAGCTAAAACACGGTCCGGCCACTATGTGTGAAAAGTAATTTCGATAATGATGCTTACGTTTGGATGCGAGAATGGATACGGTGTTCTTCCGCAGTGGTTGGCCAGTGAAATTGGTTTAACATTAAAGGCAAAAACAAACACACACACAAACACATGCCCACAAAACTCCCTTGAGGATCAACTCAACGCCGAGTTGACTACCTATTGGCCCCTCTAATAACGAGATTTCCGAATCGTATTTAGTGAAAAGCTTTCGAAATTTCACACTCCACTGAAGAGGATGGTGAAGCAGTTTTCAACATTTATACGTATATTCTAAGCATGTTAAGCATCCCTGCTTTTCCCATGGTGGTGGAACCCTATTTGATTGTAGGGACCGTTTGGACACGTTACCTCAGTAAGCCAATTTGCTTATTATCGGTTACTTTTGGTGGTTTGGGTTCTATTCGTATGGGAATTTTCGCTCACACGACTTGAGGTTAAAATAGTTCGTTATTTGCTTTAAAACTAAACAAAAACAAAACTATTCGAAACCCTTACTCTGCATACCATTTGTTTGGTACCGCATACGGTAGGATGTACTGGTGAGGAGAAGTGTAGAGGAACGAGAATTTTCGGCGTAAGTGTGTGCGTGTTTTTGCACACGCTGCTTGAGCTGGGTGCGCGGCGCTCAGCAATCAGTCGCGAATCGATACTGAATAAAGACACACGTGAACTGTACCATCAATATAAATTCCTC
>AXCO02010569.1:0-13293 GCA_000473525.2 Anopheles melas
AATAATAATAATAATAATAATAAGCTTTCAATGTACCATTTTGAGCAAGAAATACGTTCCCTATATTTAGCCCTCTGAGGCAGATATTTGTATCTAAATAAATAAATAAATAAATAAATAAATAAATAAATAAATATGCACTCAATAAAATAGCTACTCGCGTATTCCTAATGCAAAATCACATTTTTACCTTGTTTATCGTTGAATATTACTAGATAAAATGAATAATCTGCTTAAGCAATACGAAACGTTCAACCCTTCTGCAATGGAGCAGCACGATCGTTGGTTCGATCGTCACTACACGGCACACTGTGAAGGAAGCTCATGCACATGCCCGAGCCACACCTTCTCATCTAATATGCAGTTGGTTTAGGCAGGCCTGTATAAATACAAATGCGTCGTTCCTCTCGTCTCTCCTTTGGACCCGGCTGGACAAGTCCCCAGCATCATTCCAACTGTTTTGCCTTTTTGGTTTTGGCAAATGCTTTCCCTCAAATAAAGGTCCATCTGATTTGTGTGTGTGTGTTTTTTTTTTGCTTTGTTTCTGACGAGAAAAGTTGATTATCCTTCGAGGAGTCATAAATTTCCTGCACCAAACTTACACACGGACACCCATCGGGCAGCGCTATCGAACGCCTTTTTGGCTGCCTTTTCGGCTTGGCATGCTGCCGCATCATCAGTCGGGCTCCGAGCCGGGCAGGCAGTAACACTAGCACACAACACCACAGTGTGGCAACATAGAGGCACGCGCGCCCGCTGCTGTGTGGCGATGATTTCGCTCTATCGTGCTGATGCTGTGAGACGCGCCTCGGTTACAACGGCCACATGTGTGGCCCCGATATTTACTACTACGGGCGGATAAAAAATGAAGCTGCCTGAAATATTGATTTACTGCAGAATTTTTCGCCTCAAACGTGTGTGTGTGTTGTACTGCCGATCCCGAGTGGGCAGACTAAGCCAAAGAAGAAAAAAAAGGCCAAATGTAGAAGAAACACTCTCTCACTCCGGCACGCCCAGCAGAAGCGCAGAGGCAGAAAGGGGGGGAGGGAGTGAGCCGGGGAGCTAGGTGTTTTAATTTTTCCGTTCGCTTTTCCCATTTTCGTTGCAGACGAAAAGTCGCACTGTTGTACCATTTTGGAAGGTTCAAGCTACGGCGAAAGAATATTTGTCCATTCCTTAGAATCCCGTCCCCGTGCGTGACCGTGCTTGGGACCGAGAGCGTATCCGGCTCGTAAAAATATGGTCCTCCTTTGCCTGTGACCAAAAAAAACCTGTCTCATTTCTTTCTATGTTGCCGTGTGCGGCTTCTTTTTTGTTGGTAGTTGCTGTGTACCGACGACCACTCAACGTTTTTGCCCGAATTAACATCCAGCAGCTGTACAGGGGCTTTCGGTGCTCTCGGCACACGGGAGGGCCCCGTTATAAGTCATCCGGTAAACGAGAAAACATTTCCCATTTGCGTGCCCAAATCTTCCAAGTGTGTGGGTCACACTCTTCTTGCCGTGGCCGTGCCTGGGCCGGACTAAATAAATTCATTTTCAGTGCCACCGGTCAACCTCCGCCGGCGGTTTGAGGAAGGTTCATCAAAGGTTTCGTTTCGTTTCTTTCTTTTGCTTTCACACCTTGTAGGTCACTACTGTGGGAGTCTCTCTATCTATCTCTCTATCTCCTTCTCTCGCTCGCCGTCTGCGAACGGAAGCAGCAAAGAAGCAGAGGACGCCTTACCCGCATCTAAAGGCATGACCACGTAGGACTGCGTGAGTTTGTTATGATGTTTCTTGCGCTTTTCGCCACTCGCAGCAGCGCACCCACTCTTAATTGAGCTTTCGGTAATTAGGAAACGGAACGGAGAAACCGTTCCACTTTCCTCCTTGGACGTGGCCTCTTTTGGTGGCCAGCCAGGGGTCAACCAATGTCCCTAAAGAGAGGCGTGCGCCGCGCCCGCACGCCGGTCAAAATGGAACGAGCGGGCCCGTTTTTGCTTCCAATTATTTTTGTAGCCTTTCCAGGGCATCTTTTCCACCACATACACACACACACACACACACCGTGAGATGAGTTTTCCTGTGAGATGATGTGCCCCCATGAAGCGGGTAAGGAAGGAAGCTCAAACGCTGTGGCAAAGAAAACCGAGCCAAGACCGCTGTGTTCATTTCGCTCACAGCAATGGCTCTTGCAAAGATCTTGGGGACCGGGGAACGAGGAGAAAGCAAAAACCTTAATAATAAAACTCTCCATCTCCGTTCACTACTCACTCCCTACACCCTTCCCCCCAGTGTGCCAGGACAGGTAGGCAACGATGCGGAAAAACTCGATTTACTCGCTGCTGGCCTTACCGTTCCCACCAATGCTCTCGCTCTTGATGGCGGTGAAGAAATCACTACTTCCAATTATACTGGGTAGGTTTTTCCACCTCCTCCTACCACAGCTGGGTGGTTGACCTTCGCTCGTGTCCAGGGAATGGAAGAAGCACCCACGGGAGCTGCAGCGGTGGGATGAAATTTTGCGAAGAAAAGCAATACCTTTTCTCGATTGAAACTAAAAGTTTGTGATTGTATCGTATTGGAGGGAAGTTTTGCAGTGTTTCCTAATTAATTTGGCGGAGTTTACGTGTTAAAAAATATTACATATTTCAATTTCACCAATCCTACAATAAAATTATGTGTCTTTAATGTATTAGTACTAGTAAAGAGATACATTACGCGAATGTATACCTAAGCTAATGTTACTTTGAGTCGCCAAGATGATTTTCTGCACACCCACCCGATGGTGTTTGGTAACCAAACTTTATAGCAATATGGCTAATTGATGTATGCCTCAAATGAGAATTGGTGGTGGCAGGAGAAATATTTGTCTTTACCACGAGTTGCGGAACGGCGGCACTTACTGCGAATGCCCCATAACGTAGCGATTGCTGCCGTCGACTTCTCCTAACATAAGCGTCGACGCTGATGGCCCCCGCGATGATGTTATTGTTTCCTGCAGCGTGCTGCTTCGACACTGTTACACTGTTGTTTTCGTTCGTGTTATTGCTGCTTTAATTGATATCGTGGAATATGCGGATCTGGGAAAAACAGTGAAGAAACGGCTCGTCCTTTACCCATTTTCCCGTGCTGCTGTGCTCCATACACAGCATGAGTTGGTTTTCCATAACCAACCAGAGGAGGTATTTTCTCTCTCTCTCTCTCTCTCTCTCTCTCTCTCTTTTTTTCTCCCTTACTCTCCCGCATGCAGTGAAGCATGGTGAGGCTGCCATATCAAGTGGAAGCGCTTTAAACTCTCATGCTGGAAGCGGAGCAGAACAGCATTCCGCCACACGGTGCGATGCTCGGTTGAAGGAGGGATTGTAACCATCAACGGGGCGATACAGGCAGGCAGAGGAGGGCATTAATTTTTTACAACAAAATTTATATCATTTTTTACGGCTTACAGTTTGCTTCGCGCTTCCGTTTCTTCGCGCTTCCTCGCGCTCGCTGCTGTTGTTTACCCCCGGCCTAAATAAAATGAGTTGAAAAGCTCACGCTACGGTGAACGCTGAAGTTTGAAGCTTTTCACTAGCGCACAGGCGCAGGGGCAAGGGGAGAGCAGGCAGGCAGCACGGGGCGGCGTTGGGCGATAAAAAATGCCTCTCCTCGGTATTGAAAGTTTTTCTTTTGCTCGCTGTTTAATTCGGTTACGCTTCTCCCCGGTGGTGCCATTCTGCTAGTGATAATGATCTGCCATGGAAACCATCGTCTGCGCCGCATCCTGGGAATGCGGCGTTGGATGTGGTTGAGTGTGGGGAAGCAGAGGAGGGTTTTATGTTTATGCTGCATAACGACGCTGAAGCGAGCGAAACACGGTGCCCGGTGGCGCGAACGCGACGATCTCGGGCGCGCACCGGGAGACTGGAGAAGAAGTCGTTAGTTTCGCGAGTAAGCGGGGGGTGGGGGCGAGAGTAAAAATGACGCCGTCGTTGTGTGGGCTATACACTCGCCTCACACAGTGGAACGGTGGAATCTGAGGGGGGGGGGGGGGGGAGGGAAGGCATGGTTTAACCTAGATTGTTGTGAAACCGCTGTGGCGCTGAGCCATTTTTGCACCATTGCCGCGGGGCAGGCTTTTCACTTTCCATAAGTTTTTATGTGCACCGGCGAGTGACATTTTCCAATTGTGCTTTGCGCTTTCCGTCCGGTTTTATTTCAATGTGTGCGAAACACTATCGCAACGATGGAGCGTACCAGTTTTTCTTAATTTATTTTACCCATCAAACAGTTTATGCGCCCATCGATGGCCATCGTGAGGCATGGACAGAGCAGTTTGTGAGCGTTTTGTTTTAAGTTATCGTGCATGCATTCCTTTCATTGCGTTTCCCGACCTTGAGGACTTAACAGCCTCTATGCTACTCCCGTTCAGCCAGTTAAGGGGTCAAGTTTTATGCGCATTTGCTGCAAGGTAATGAATTTCCTCAGCTAACTGAACGCTATTAATTAGCGTCGTGTCGTGGCGGCTTGTCCCGCTCGGAGACAACTTTTTTGGGCAATCAAATGCTTTCCCGACGGAGTCGATTGGCTCGACAAAAGGAGAAAAACACAAAGACATTGCTGAGCTCAAAGTATAATAGTTCAATTACAGAGTTTTCTTTTAATTCGCCAACCACAAGGACCTGAGACTTCCGTCTGCTTCTCGCGTTAGCTCCACCGACATGTGTGTGTGTATGTGTGTGTGTGTGTGTGTGTGTGTCAGTAAATCGAATTTATTACCACTATTACTCTCTCGCTCTCTCTCTCTCTCTTTGGAGCTCCTCACTGGGGACAATCGACCCGGAAGGCAATCGTTTTCATTACTCGCCACCGTGTGTTGCAGGCCGCTCTCCCCCCCCCCACCCCCGTTTGTAGAGCCGCTTCCTTCTCAGGCGTCCTCGGTTGCGGAGGATTAAATGACCGAAAAAACTCGCCAATATTGTAAGTGATTACGTGCCCGGGCCGCCGGACGGTGGCAGCCCCGGAGTGTGGTAAAACTAATTGCCACGAGGCGATAAAGTACCTTTCGCCGCGGACGGACGGACAGGTTCACGGGTTGCACGCGTGGGGGAAGCTGTGGCGGAGCAAAGTCGCCCGGTTCCTTTTTTTTCGCTTCCCTTCCACCTCGCAGCAGGTGTGCGCAATGGGTAATGTTGGTTTTAATTACGGTTGGATACCGCGACCGGCTGCAGGGCGAGCCCCGCGTGCCGTAAACGCTCTCCCCACGCCGGTCCCAATGATTGACCTTCAGCCGCGAATCGTATTACACACACACACACACACACAGGGTCAGGACGTGTAATGAGCGTGACCGGTGTGGCCGGATAGGACGCTGGCCACTGCCGAGGGCTCGTCGCTTGACTCACTACACAGCTCGGTACACAGCTTTTGCCGGCGGTAAAATGCCACGCTGCGGAAATGGTCGTCCCGAACGAACTATTAAGGTTAATGTTCCTGGTATCGATCGAATCGCACCCAGGGACGGGCCCCTTCGCTTGTTCTTCTTCTTCTGTTTTCTTCCTTTTTTAGACCGATTGCTCCCGGGCCGCCCCGGCACGAATACTGATTTGAGTAATTTTGTTTCGCTTATTTATTTATCACACCGAACTGAACAACTTCATTAGGAAGGAAAAGTCCGAGCGGAAAATGCGGATCATTAATTAAGGCAAAGAGAATATTTGATCATACGCCGAAGCGTTGCCCGAACCGGGTCAGCAGTATAAGCGGTGTGTGGGAGAGCGATGTTTGCTGTTGCCTGCTTGGAAAATTGGGCAGGAGTTTTAATGCAGACGAATAATTTGCGCTCGTGCTGGATGAAACAAGCGTTTGGACCCAGTTGGACGCATTAAATATGCTCTAGCAGTGCACCAGACTTAAGCGGTAAATGCCGACTCCCAGTAAATAGCAATAAAAAGTACAATAATGCTCGGCAAGCTAAGAAAGGCTCTATAAAAGCATAAATATGCCTTTCACAACCATTAGTAGCAGGTGAAAACACACTGTGGATAATTATGCTTTTTCTACAGCACTTACAAACACACACACACACACACACACACACACACACACACACCAACAACACTCATACAACATTGTTGACAACAAAACGGTACTCGTTAGCGTGTGTTTAAGTGCAATTCAATGAGGTGACCAACGAAGTGTGCGCTAATTGTTTCTCATTTGTATGCCGTAGCATATACACACACACACGCGCGCGCGCGATGCTATGACACCGACACACAAAAAAAGAAGAACAAAATCTCCCTTCTACCAACCCTCCCGCTTCATGTTAATTACGCAATGCAGCTTAGCGGGCAGGTAAATGTGGCAGTATCACTTATCCTTGCTCTTTATCTTCCGGGTGATATATGTCTACCCCTCGGAGCGACACGCTGCATCTTAAGCTCGGTACACTCGGTAGTGCCGTTGTGCGGTAGGAGCATAGCGTGCCGTGATGCAATTTATGTACCACAACCATCACCCAGCCGTACAGTTACCTTCCCCCTAACTGCCAGCACTCGATAGGCGAACAACACAGCCACAAACCCGCCTGTATCGTTTCTCGAGCGCGCGCAAAAGGATCGTTTTCAAGGATAGTGAAACTACATATTAACACCTTGCGTCGCATCGTTCGGAGGGTGCTCTAGTGTGTGTGTGTGTGTGTGTGTGAATTGGTTTCCTGCAGGCGAGCTGACATTGAAATACGGCATTAAAGCAGAAAGCTGGCCGGGTATTAGCAGTGATGTTTATTCCGGACTGCGGAATTGTCGGAAATGGCACGCTTTGCTAAAACAAACCACACGCCCGTGCTTTGTTGCTGTGCGATTGAATAGACACTTTTCGGTGAGAGACTGGAGGGAAAGGAAAGGGCATGGGGCATTGGCAGGCTTTTTGTTTCGTGTGACTTTAATTCGCTCAATTTTCCATTTCCATTGCTATGGCTCTGACTTTACTAAAAGAGTGACAAACAAAACAAAACCAAACCCGCGCCCGAATCAATTGACAGTTGGCAGCTCGAATGTGCGTTGTGTGGTTAAAAAATCCGCCCTATCGGTCCCGTGGCGGTTGATTATAACTTATCATGTGTGTGTGTGTGTGTGTGTGTGATATGTAGTTGCAATTATAAATGTTTTCATTATGCAAATTTGCACACCGCGGCCAACGAAAAGCCGCAGCAACGTGTGTGCCGCCCTGCAATAGTGTTGCAGTGCGTTGCAACCTGGAATGCCCCTTCACCTGTTTCACCCTGTCACCTGCGGGTGAACAAAAACAAATTGTCATGTAAATGCTGGGTAATTTAAAAGCAATCAGCAACGCACAGCCAGCGCAGGGGGTGGCACAGGAAAGCGGAACGTTCAATTTTGCAAATATCTTTAAATGCTCAGCCACCCATGTTGCCCTCTCGCTGTCCCGTGTGTGTGTCGCTGGTTTTGTTTTGACTGCTTTTGGAATCGCTGGCAATCCGACGCGAAACCGTCGGACACCACAATGTCTGCAAATGAGCGCGAGAGCACGAATCGATCGCATTGCTGCGGCGCACCACTCGACGGACTTTGTGTTATGCTTGGAGCGCAGGAGTGTGGCCGCGCGGTGGCCACGGGGGTTAATGCTGCCGGCCCCGCGAACATGTGTCGCATTTAATTAAGCTGTACCTGGTGCGGGAAATTAAAATAAATATCTTCTTTGTTTTTTGTACCGTGTGTAAACACGCGTGCGAAATTGTGCTTCCAGTGCAGCTGCTGCCGCCGCCGCCATTCTGTGCTGCGGGTTAATGGAAGCGTGCGGTGGCGCAAAGGGGCCGTGTGTGTGTGTGTGCCAATGGGCTTAATTGAGTTGAAAAGCATGCAATACGGCAGCACACTCCAATGCAGCAGGCGGCGAATGGATCGGAAACGCTCGATAGATGATGGAAAGATTAACCGGCTTTGGAAATGAAACGAAATATTCCGTGTTTTTTTCCATATTTAAACAACGAATAACGCCATAACTCCTTGTTAAACTGCTTGTGACAATAAATCCACCCTTATTTTGTGCTGTTTTTTTTTGTGTGTGTAAAACGGTATACTGTTTGCGCCAAGGCCACAGTCACCTTGAATTTATGCGCCCCGGCAAACGCTTTACTGAAGTGGCAGTAAAATCCCTCTCCCCGCTCAAACTCACACTGCACAAAATTGCACCAGAAGTAAATCTAACACGTGAAGCGATCTCCGACTCGTGTACGGCCCGGTTACACAGTCCACTCAGCCCACCCACCGCCCCTATCCATCGGGCATGCGGTAATGGTGCAATCGCAGAAAAATGCTTGCACCGTGGTCGCGCTTGGGCGGCGTAAATCCATCTAAAGCACTTCCAGCGCCAGAGCACGAGCCTCATTCGAACTGCATTTGGTGGGTTGCGCTGGCGATGTTACTTTCTTTGCCGTTCCCTAGTGTTCGGGCCTCCTTATGACCCGAAAGTCGAACACAATTGTCATCGCAGTGCCAGGGTGATGGGGACGGGTGGATGGTGGCCTGCATCACTGCATCACTTCCACTGCATCAGCAGGAGCAGGCCGGTGGGTCGGTCGGTCTCTGACCTGACCTCGAACTACACCGAAGCTGAATGTTGCATATAAATCACCAGTTTAGAGGCGAACGGTTGCTGGACGGGGGTAAGGGGGTGGGGGGGGGTGTATACAACAAAGGGGGAAATAAAACTCAAGCCCCTGCTCAAGCACGAAACAGCGAAACGATTTTCTATTCTCGTTTGCAAAGCATGTGCCCGTGTGCAGCAGGTTTTTTTTGGATTTTACTGGTTTTCTGGTGTTGTGCACGAGCACGAGCATTTGTTTTTTCGCATTTTTCCTTTTTTTTCATTCCCCCCCCCCCCCCCCCCTTCTCTCTCTCTCTCTCTCTCTGTGGGTTGGTGTTGGTTACGGTCAAGTATGACCGGGACAAGGTTACGGGTAAAACGGTAGTGTTTCAACCTGCCGGTAGCAATACAGACAACGAACGACGAACGATGCAGTTGCGGGTGTGGTGTTGGAGAGTGAATTTAGCATAAAAATTGCGATGGTTAGGGTTCATTTTCGGGGGTTCAGAGGCGGGGGTGGCGAGCGTTTCGATTCGCTTCTATTCTTCTGTTCACCTCATTCCGCCTGGGATGCATGCTCTTGTGGGATATCTTTATTTCTCTGCCCCATCCCCTGCTTGAGAAACGATTCCGATTTTTGGGGATGAAGAACACGGAGAAAAGTATAAATAGATGCCGCTGCACAAATGTCACACAGGTGATTTCTTGACGACTAGCTTTTGTGTCGGTTTCAATCGGAGAAGCAATCGTACGAAGAAATGGAATGCGTTCTCACTCGGTGTTGGATAAAATCTTTTATTTCTAAATAGACTATTATTTTGGCAATAGCAATGTGTTGAATAGTTTATGTTCAACAAACAGAGGTATTATATATTCACAATAGTGGTGTGCTCTCGGGTTGCGACTCCGAATATTGCTAGTTCTATTCTGACTCCAGCAAAATCGGAACTATTAGCTCCGGAGTCGTCTTGAGCTGGAGTCGGATCGGAATCGTTCGGAGTTGTGCGGAGTTAGAGTCGAAGTCGTCCGGAGTCGGAGTCATTCATAGTCGGAGTCGTCCGGAGTCTTCCGGATTTATTTAGGGTAGCCTGGAGTCGCCTAGAGTCATCCGAAGTCGTCGGGAGTTGTCCGGAGTCGATCGGAGTCAACCGGAGCCGTTCTTTGCAATCACAAGCATGGAATCAGGCATTTCTTTTCGTTTTGTTTTGTTGTCTTTCACTTTGCGCATGCAATGCGTATACAGGTCTTTGTTTCGAAGACCGACTACGGACGACTTCGACTCCGGGCGACTCTGGACGTCTCCGGATGACTCCAGACGACTCCGACGCCGGATGACTCCGGGCGACTCCAGAAGATACCGGATGGCTCCAGACGATTCTGAGGAACTCCAGATAGTACTGGGCCAGAAAACCATATAATACTGAGCAACATTTATATCTCTATTTCCAACAACTCTTTTTGTATAACAACATTCAGCTTCATAACCTTCATCCATATTCCAAACGATGTCGAATATGTCCTCAACTCCGGAAAACGACTACAAATCGTGTCTAATTGTTGTGTGCAAACCGTGAGCCCCTCCCCGTGCCCAGGAGTTCGGAAGCAGCGTGCCTGAAGCAAGTCTCAAGAGCCTAACGGCAATCATTACCTCATTTGCCTTTGCTGCTCGAGCTGAACAGCACTAATGACACAAACACTTGCACCATACCATGTGTGTCATTCGTCTTCGCTGCCTCTTGCTGTTACACTTGGCACATGATATTGCCCTTCCGCTTGTCCCGCGAGAGAAGGGAACCTCTTTTGGGAGCGCTTCAAATCGAGCATTTCTTCCTTGCCCCCATGTCTGCCCCTGTTTCACGCTTGCTTGAGTGCTTTTTTGTGCTCTCATCTCGACCTAGATCACAGGCCCCCGCCCCGTATGCGGGTGTACGGTTTTCGGAGCAAGATGCAACCAGTTGGTCGCACTCAAGCCATCAACCACCCGATTCTTAGAAAATGATCCAAAGTGCCCACGAGCACGTACCCCGTCTGCATCTATTGTGGATGGATACACTTTACTTGCTGACATTGATGAGCCATTTTGATCCCGTTTTGCGAAAGGCATGCTGTCTATCTCAGAGGCACGCATTTGCACATGGTTGTGGTGTGGGTAGAATACAAAGACAAACAAAAAATGTGCAAAAGATCAAGCAACTCGTTAACCTTAGCAACGTAAAATCGCTCTACCGCGTTTTGCGATTTGCAGTACTCTTGAGATCTTTCCTCGCAAGCTCAAAAACACGAGTCTGTGCATACGCTTGCCTGATCCTCAGTTCAAACTTTCGAGTGCCTCTCGTTGAGTAGTACACTGTACAAAGGGTATAATTTTACAAGTGCACTCGGCCCGACGGTTGGAATGCAGGCGAGTGCACAAAAAAGCCCCCTCTACAAGCCCTGCACACGCCTGTTGCACTGGAAAATGTCGCCCTGTCGAGCCCTGGGACCACCTTCCGTAACAAAGCCTTATCCAAAAATGGGTCCAATCCATTTTTTTGCCAGCATCCCGGCTGCTCCTACCTTTCACGCTGAGCCCAACAACGTCGAGGAGAGTTGAAGTCTATGACCTGGAAAACACTCCTCTGCCACCGCTCACCTGAAACGAAACGGGCAGAAAAGGAATACGGAATGATGAATAAGATGGTAGACGGTGGAATGTAAAGCTAAAGAAAAATAATTTAATTAGGCAGTCCCGCTCGTCGTCGAGAGCGATCACGTTTGCGGAATTAGGCTCTTCAAGCTCTCCTCTCACTGGCACCTAGTTTTTCGGACCCAGCAGCAGCTTGTGGGAGCTTGTTGTTTGATCCATTTTTATTCATTCACTTTCACAACCCATGTGGACTAGGGGCGCGATGAGTATAAACACTAATTGCCTGTCTTTCAAAATAAGAGCACCCGCTGTGGAGGGAAAGCGAGGCTGCCCGGCGGGAAAGTTTGTTACTATTGAGGCGGAGGATGCTTTGAATGATGTGGCGCGGCAGCAGCAATGGTTCCGTTTTGGGCCATGATAAAATTAGAATCTCCGGGCGCTCTAGGCAGCTCCCGCCTGAAGGCTCTGGAAATAAAGGCGTGAAACTACGTCATCGAGCCGATGCGAGCCGGTTAGTAACAGTAGCTGGCTGAAACACTAAACCCAACCGGTGCGGTGTATGGTGAACGAGCATGTGAGAGCACTCGATTGAAAAAAGTTTTACGGATGCTCTCTGCCTTCCACTGATTTCGTAAGCGATTACGGGTTACATTGGCTGTTGTGCTGTCCATGACGTCATTGCTACAGTGTGGTACAGTGTGGGGACAAAAACACTCAAAGCTGGAATAAAGTGCACGCTGAGTTTGTGTAGCAGAGCAATCTGCAAAACTAGTGACATGGAAATGTATGGAAATTGACGAGAAAAAAAATAAAATGTTGCAGGAAACTTCTTTCCCAGAACATCGCATCATATAATTGCACCGTGTTTGAAAATAGCGTTCATTAGTGGCTTCATTAATACAAGCAATGTTTGACGCTACGAACCGCCAATTGTCGATTGGGTGGAGTCGCCCGGTAGCTGACGGTTGGACGGCATTTTTCGGGGAATTTCGCAACTTTATCGACCCGCCTAGAGCGCTCTGACGTAGATGTCCGGCAGACGAACGGTTCAATCCATCCTCACGCTCATTAGAGAATAGAAAACGAGAACCTGTGTCACACGTGCCGTGCTAACGTTCGTGCTAATTGGGTACACAATTTGCCATGACGGACAAGGACACACTAGGCACTAGGATTGGAAAATCAATGAGTGTCATTGCCAGTGCCAACATAACGGCCAAACTTGGGGAGTATTGTTTCTGCTGTCTTGTTTGTCTTGCCTTTTCTCGCTTCGAATCCAAATCTCATATCCCCAGCAATCGCGACACGAGTTTGAGTTTGAGTTTCGCAAGAACTGATCCCTTCACGTGCCGTCAGATTGAATAAGTAACTGATTTAATAGAAAGTACAATCGAACGCGACCAAAAAAAAAACGGCACCCAACACAACACTACGCCGACCAACAAGAGCGGGAAATAAAACGAAATATTTGAAACAAAGCAACTCTCGAGACGGAAAACCGATCCGTGACCGGGAGGCATAATAAGGCCGGCGGCCGCCTGGTTTTTCCGCCAGTCAATATCTGCTTTCGCAGCACGGAAACTTCATTGTGCGTATCATAGCTATCCTTTTTTTTCTGCCCTTGACATGAAGGAACGCACACAATGAGGTGGAAGCAAAGGAACGTGACCACTTACGCAAAGGGGAATTGTTTTGTCTGCGAGATTTTCATGAATGATTTTCTTCGCAGCATCTTTTTGGGAGGGGGTGGGGGGGAGAGATAAAGGCACAGATTCTGAAGAATCCTTGAGAAACGAATACACTAGCCTTCCTTTCCTTGGCTCATGCTGGTTGGCATGCAAAATCACCCACCATTAAACGTTGGGCTGGTGTTCATTTCAGTCGCACGAGCATATCAAGCTATTCGTTTGTTCGGTGTGGTGAAAGGCGAAAAAACTTACAAGACCATTCCTTATGTAAGGGTTTCGCAATAATAACGGTCATCGTTCAGTAAAGTGTAGAAGAACCGTGAGTGGCGATTAAACTAATCATTCAACTAGAAAACTTTCACTCTGCATCAAGGGTTGGTTTGTATTTTTATTTAATTCTACTTCC
>AXCO02010570.1:0-11028 GCA_000473525.2 Anopheles melas
ATGGATGTGAAAAGGTAGTAAAAATGTTTGGGAAAAGTATCTTGAATTGAAATGAGTCGATATCTGACATGATCCGATGCTTAAACATTTGTTATTTGTGCTGAAATTGCATAATTGTTTGTTAATTTTGATGTACTTGGGTGTTATCTATACAGAATTTTTATAATAGATTTACTATATGGGAGGAAATTTATACTCCAAACGTACTACAGATAGTGCTGAGCAAAATGTACAAAAAACAATGAGCAAGTCAATGGTAAAGAAATTTAAAAACAACAGTAATAGTTGAAAGGAGGCTATATAAAATTTAATTTAATTTAAGATAATTTAAGATAATTTAAGGGAGCTGTATAAAATATTGTTTCGTTTTTTGCACCATAATAGGTGTCCGTCTCTGTTCTTGATATTCGCAATCATCGTGTGAAAGCCTCGACACATACTGTTACAAAATTATGTTCAATAGTTTACGTTTCATTACTTTTCTAAATCCGAAAGATCGTTGGACTTGGTTTTGGATGATTATTATTACTAAATTCGGAGGAAGTATTAATACAGTTGCCAAAATTTTCAAGTAATAAAAATAAATTTTATTCTCTAAAAAAATTTAAAATTAAAATTTTAAGTGAAAACAAACTAATACAAAAGTATCCACTATCACCTCAAGAGTTAACGAGCCTCTTTACACACCTTTAGCATGGTTCGCTTCGCTTCGGTCAGTGGAGTAGATGGTGTGAACTTTTTTATGCCGGTACTAGCGTAAGTATCGGCCACAACCATTCTAACCGCATTTCGACGTTTATTCCACAAATAAGAACAAAACCACCGTTCCGCGTACACCTTTTTGCACAAGGAAATGCACTGCCACGGCCACCAAGAAACATGGGCCAGTGTGTATCTTTCTTAAATGTATATTTGTTCGAGCCTGTTACCAATTGTTGTTACAAGCGACAGCGAATTTGACAGTTTACATTGGCCCTGGTACATGGATTCGATTTGTAAGCTTTGTTGTAGCTTCGTTGCGTTACATTTGGCACTTTTTGAAAGCTTTAGCAAAGGCAGATAAAAGCAAAAAACGAAGCAGCAATAAGTACCTACTGCTGCACGGACATGATCCACCAGCGGTCCTGTTGCGCCCAGTGATCGCGATGCCACGCGGTGGTAAGGGTACGCATAAATATTCCACCCCGGTGGCACATGCTGAGCATTGGAGGAGAGCCTGCCGATCGTGTGTGTGTGTGTGCATGGTGGCATAGGGTAGGTAAAGATCGGTGCTATACAGCTCGATCACCAAGCTAATGCTGTTCCCAGCTCTGAGGTTCTGTGCCCAGCACCTGGTGATGGTGTTGGTGTGTGGGATGTGAATCTTGTGCCACCAGGATCGGCTAGAGAATATGGAGCGATCAAGAACAATCTGCCTAGCTGCAGATAGGCGCCGTTAGAATATAAAATGGGAAAAGGGAAGCACGAAATGAAACGAAACAAATTCTCCTTGGGGAGCCGTTTGGTTTTTTTCTCTTCTTTCTTCTCCTGCTTCTCTCTTCGCACTGTGTCCCATTGTTACCGTGGTTTAGTCGTTCCCTTGCTTGTCTCTACGAGGGGTTATTTATTCCCAACAATTATGCTGCTCATGTTGTGACATAAATTTTCGTTAGTACTATGCTTCCCCTCTTCCGGGAACTCGGCTGGAGCTGTATGGGGAGGAGGGGACTGTTTTTGGTTCCCCCAAGGGGATGCCCATGCTCTCCTACTCACCGTGTAGGGAAAGTGCTGAAGTGAGTTAGGGCTATTTGAACTGATTTGATTTTTATCACCATCGAAGATCTGGCGATCGTTTGCCTTCTTTGTACCATGCTGAGGCATTTTTTGAGTTTGGGAACGATTCGGCGGACAACAAGTGTGATTTATTGTGATTTGTTACAGTTATTTGCAATTTAAGCAGCAGCACGTGTGTATATTTTTTTATCAGTTTGATGGATGAGATAAGTTGATTGCTTCCACGGTCGTAAAGAGTTGGCGAGACCTTGGGATATTACATTGACCTTGATTGGATAGGGGCTAATTCTGATTCCTTTGCTTGCTAATGCGGATGGAGCTGCTGACATTCCGAAGCAAAAGAAGGGACACTTCTTCAGGCCTTATTTTCAAAAGAACGCTCTATGTTTGTGAAATAGGAGTAACTTAGTTGGACGCTTTGGGAGAAAAAAGCCTTCCAGCGTATGCGTCGTTAGGCAAATATGAAAATAGCAAATGCAGTGTCCCAAAGAATTGTTGCAAAGTAAGCAACACAGCAAAAAAAAAAAAATACAAAACAAACGCTGGCACTCAAAAGAAAGGAACAGGAGATGCTTCTTGTACACGTTACTTTCTATGGTGCTTCGAATTCATATGCCGCTGCCTGGGTCCAACTCAACCAACCGACCGACCGACGATGGATCCAATGGATCACAGTCCGACGCGAATGTTGTTTAACCGTAATCGGATCCCCAACAAACTAATTATACTCAATAGAACGCTCAGCTATGTCGTGTTGTGCTCGGCACGGGCGGGCCGTGGATCGTTGAAACACGGGTGGAAGCTGAAGCGGTCGATTCAGCAGCGTCCGTGTGGGTGACAAACGCGTGGCTTATCGCGAGATGCACATCGACAGCAAATTAATTTATGCACTCGTCCCAATGTCCACATCCAGTCCCCCTGCATTCCCTAGCTGGGGTGACGCTTGGCCACTGTAAACAAATGGTTCGAGCGTGAGAATGTTTTGGAAAAAGCGGGGGGTGGATCAGCGCTTGTGTGCTGACTTGTGGAGCTGGTTGGATCATGTACGATCGTATGAAAGTGGCATTTCTTTGCAGTAAGAATTACATCATCTTTCAATTAGAATAGTGTTGGAAGTACTAATAGAACATGCCATTTATCATCGCTGTTGAGTGCCTTTTTATATTTGGGTAGCTTGTTGTTCTATTGAGTGCCTAATACCATCGCATGACACATGAACGAGTTTATGGGTTTAACATTTCGTCGTGTTTCATAAATCGTATTAGTACAGGGCAGATGTGTCAAACTCATTTGTACGGCGAGTCTCCCCTTGTTCACACAAAAATCTATTCGTGGGCCGCAATGTGTACATCGAATATCGATGATAAAGATGTCCCATTGCAAATATAGATTACGTTAATCATTATCTTCGTAGCGTCGCGGGCAGCCTACAGAACCCTTGGGGGACTACTTCAGGGTTTCCTGGGTTTCTGATACTTTTTGAACATCTTCTGGCGAAAATAGGATGTTTACTTGTTGGCACTCTTGTTGGAATGTCTAATTTCCAATTTAAAATGTGTTGTTTGCAATTAAGGGTGTCATTAAATCTACATTGCTTTACACAGAATTCAGACAGGTGACACGCTTTATCAAAAGCGCTTTAAAAGTATCGCTACCCGTGCAAAAGAATCCAGAAAGTGTGCCAACAGTATTAGCGCTTCTGAAAGTCCCTATAAACTCCAGAACAGTGTACCCATTACAGTTCAATTGCTAAAAGCTCACGAAATCCGTTCTAGAGATGATCTGGATACATCTAAGAGTCGGTGTCTCCATAAATTGTCTTGATAAGATATGTTGCTACGCACGTTCCAGTCCAGCATCTTCTCCAACAGTTTCGGTCTCTAATTACCGTCTCTTTTACTGTCCGTGATCTGGCTTCCTCTTGGGCCAGGTCAGTAATTTTTGAAAGCTTTAGTGCTTTTGGATTCTTAACTTATCGTTCTGAAGGGTGGATAGCTTTACAGAAAATATCTATTAGATATTGATATCTAAATGTAGGATGGTTTTAAGAAGGCAGAAGAGACGTAAATTTTCAATAAAATCCAGCGGTAAGGAAGGAATATGATTTATTCACACACTTGTGATCTAACAGTATTCAATATCTTTTTGTTCTAAGAAGACACAGTAATTACAATTTTATTTGCGATTTGAGCTAAAAGCTTATTTGATGCTTGTTGGATAATATTTTAATCAAATAAATATTGAAAGAAAGCACACCGTGTTAAACATTTTATTTGAGTTCGACTAATCATAATCGTGTGAAATGTTTTTATTTTAATCCCAAATTTAATTGACAAGCGCTATCGTTATCATTACAGTCCAGTATCCAGTAGTATCGATTGACGGTTCAAATGCATCTTTTTGATAAATTTATTTGTGCATTATTTTAAATGCAAGTTTAAAGCGATGTTGGATGTGGTTGTCAGACAGACGACAGATTGGACAGGTTGCTGGGGAAAACGACGAGTGTCGTGCGCCATCTAGACGTTGTTTTTTACCCTTTACCCCTCACGGTGCGAGCCTAGTATCAGGTGGGTTTGAATGTGTCGTCCTCAGCATCAATCAACCCCTCACGTGTTGGCGTTAGTGTATGAGAATTAAAAAAAAAACGAACAGAATACCACCAGTACCCGATGGCCTTGTTTCCGTTTGTGCGTTGGCCGGAAACCGCTCTGGAAACCGCTGACGGATGCGGTCGGCGTTGCGTTGCGATGCAATGCACCAGCTTCTCTCCAGCATCGCGACCGAACGGCCGAACCGTAAAGACGATCTGTTGCGGTTGTGTGCCCTCCGGGGTCGGCTCCAGCCGCCTCACTGCCTCACAGAGTAAGGCGGAAAGCTGTTGACATCTTCCAAACGCAACGAAACCCCGATAGTGCACAGCAACGCTTTGTGACGGTGCTCGCCTAGGAAACCCCGTGTTCCCGGTTGTGCACAGGATGGTAGATGCTAGTTGCGAGGGAGTTCAAATAGACAAATGCAACCGGCTGGATTGCTTCTCGAATTGCCATTTTAACTTGCTTTTGTTTTAGGCGAACTGCAATGGAATTTTTCATCGTGGTGCTGCCCAACTGGCTAGTGTGCACTAGACACAATCTTTGTACGATCATGTGATAGTGCGAAATTTGGGTGATTTTTTACAGTGTGGAAGGAGCTAAAAATATCCATGAGTTTACAAAGATATATTGTGTTAAAACGTTAAGCTCAATGTGTTTATGTTAATACGGGATTTGGTAGATTTCGTTTCAAGTTTATATATGGCAATAATTTAAACTAACAGAAATATTTACCTCTGTATCTTGCCACATCTCTTGTTTCTGTTGAACTGATTGAAACCCTTTTAGTATTTTTGCTAAACTGAAACATTTAGGTAATTTATTTAGAAATAGATCTGTAATAAGCTTGAAAATTAACTTAGCTATCTATAAATTACTGGTGTTTTTTTTTATTTAAATTTTAATTGTTATATTTGCTTTAAATTGTTCGCCAAAATGGCTTAAAAAATGTATACTTATTACTAATAGTCGGGAGGAAATATACAGGGTACAGATTACATGGACTGGAGAGAGGAAAACTCACGAAAACGTACTAAACGCTAAATTAGCGTTATTAGCTTAGCTTCGTCCGAATTTAAAAAATATCATTTATTGACAGATATCTGTTCTCAGGGCATTTTTTACCTGTGTATTTAAGCCTTATCTCAGGCATATTCGGTTGCTTATTGGTATGCTCTTAGTAAGAAAGTCAGCACTTTGTATGCGAGGCTCGGTGCATACGGGACATGAACCTATACTACTACAGTCGTAGTACCAAGAGACCTTGAGTCCTTATACAATTCGTGTTTATAATTCATTTACATCAGAAACTTCATAAAATTCATGAAATAAAACCGTACTATGAAACATATTGGACATGTGTTTCTAACATAAAAAAAGGTCCAATATGCGAAAAAAACACCCACACCCACAAACATTGGCTATAAACGATAAATGGCAAACCGTCTCCATTTACTACCGACTTCCATTTCTAAACCATTTCATTTCATGCCCCGAAAGAATAGCAGGGACCTTTAGCGGCAACATGCATCACAAGTGAAAACATTTTAGAAGGCTTCTTTCAATAGAAAAGCAAACAAAGCAAGCGACGATTGATGTGCGCTCCACGTTGTTCCTCCTCCAGCGTGATGTGTGTTGCAAACGAACGCATCGATGCACTTTCGGGACGCGGGTGTAGAAATCCTCTGCTCTGTAGGAAATGAGATATGGCCCCAGACAGCTCTCGCTAGCGTTCCGTGTCGCTGAACAGGAGGAATTGTAACGGCTCCTTTCTATCGGAAAAGCTACAACGCTTTTCAGCCCGGTGACGATTACACCTTGCGTATCGTTTATGTACAGTGGCTTCCAGAATTTGTTCGCATAGCTAGAGGGGCATGGTAGAAATTTCTTTTGGGAGCTACTGTAAAATAGAGTTTTTTTTTTTAATATTGTCAGACAGCACACATTATGAACCGTGAATCCTTTACCTGTCTTTGGAAATGAGCCAATTGGATTCCAAATGAGCCTGTCTAGTAAGAGTGCCATATAATTCACTTCCCAATACACAAGATTCACGAAAGTGACCGGCTTAACACCAGCGTGTAAAAAGTATCTTTTCCTGTGTGAAACAGTCAAGAAAGAGTGACAAAAGTAACAGAACCTATGAAAACCCCTGTACAGTGTGATAAATAGAATTGTTAAACTTTTGAGCTCTCAGGCATGAATTTCAGTTTGTTTGAAAAATTGCAGTCTTACAATTAAACCTCAAAAAAACATGTTTACGCATGAATCAGATTTGACTGATCACGTCCTAAGGTTGTAAGCTAATTTTCGTACCATTCATCAACCAAGAGAGATTGCTCGAGTAAGATTGCTGCCGGTTCCAAATCAAGTTCTCTTGCTTAAGTAAAAATCCAATTAAAATCCTATATGATTATTTCGTCTTAAATGTAATCATAATAATATCGTTGAAATTGAAAATCTTGAGCGGAACTATTGATTGATTGAACTATTTTAGATGCCTTAGTACATTAATATTTGATAAGCAAATTTTTACTAATCCTTTCAATTATGGAAAGATTAATCGAAATCATCACATTTCAACACTTTTATTCTCTCAAAAAAAATCATTGTTTGAGTGTATCATTGGTACGTGTAAAAGATTTAAAAGAGAGATGCACTGTACACAATTTTACCTCATCACAATATTTGGTACTAATTTTAAGGACAATAACAGTAATTACATTTTCTGTTCATTTATTTTGTCCGTCACTGTCACCGTTGACGCGCATTTTCCGACCAACAGAAGGCGGAGCCAACCATGATCTCAAAACGGGGCTGGGCTTCTTGTCGGCTTGGGTTTACATAACTGAGATGGCATCATCAAAACTACGCAACACGCTGCTGCGTCCCGTGCCCAATGGCGTCCCGTGTTTTTGGGCTCCTTTTTTTCAGTGACACGGTATGTTTTAGGATGATTTGTGCTATTGCGATTGCGTGCGCTTTTGTGGTGTGGATGAGAGGGAGAATAATTTCCATTGAAAATATACTCACACACACACACACACACACACACACACACGCTGTGGCAGAATAGCAAGCGGCAGTTGTCAGTGTTGTCTATTTTTCACAAATATTCAAATAGGATAAGGTAAAATTACATTTCATGAAGCACTAAGCTGTTGCTGTGTAAACGTTCTGTATGTTTGAGATGTTTTTTTTTTCATTGGAAAAATTCAATAAAAGTCACGAATGTGCAACACTGTAGCTTTCCAAACAATGTATATTGGTCCTAGAGGCCTGCTGTTGCCGGCTGTAGTGTTTTGCGCTTTTAAGCTCGCAGATCGGTGGCATTTAATTTGTTTTGCGAAAATTAAAAGCATACGAGAAAATTGCCTCTCGGTGTACGCCGCTTTCCCGTAATCGGATACGCGGTCCGTTGCGAGGATGATGTGGCCGCACGTGACGCCCAGAGGGACCATGTGCACGCGCATGTGTGTCTGTGTGTGTGTGTGTGTGTGTGTAGTTGGGAGCATCTTGTTTGTATTTTTTACATTTTTAATTTTAAACATCCTTATGGTGGAACGCGCTTGTTGCCGTACGGCGAGATCAGCTTTCATTTGGCGTTATATGGTCATTGATAGCACCAACTATGTAATTAAACGATTAATTGTTTTAAATGATTTTGTCAGCGTATTTTTGTTGGCGCTATGGGAAATACGAGCAAGTGATGTGTGAATGATCGTGCATTCTGAAGATGTTATAATTAATAATTGTGTAATTTTATACGTTATGTTACGCAAGAATAGATCTTTCGTTTGGCGTTTCTGTACTACTTCGTTCATTTTGTTTCTTTAATCACATTGTTCGGAATCGAATTGGAATAATCATTAATCATCAATTGAACAATTAAAGAAATGAGTTAAAAAATAGGTAACTAAATATAAATAAATACTTATTTGTACAAAAATGTTGTAAAAAAATGCGTTGCGCCAGTAAGAGAGCAAATCAAGCATTTTGGATCTGTAAAGTGGTGTATTTCTATTGTATTTGCTTCACGAGCAGTATTTTTCCAAGTTTATTTACAAGTTTGCTATTTTCCTTTTTATTTAGATTAAAATTATAACGGCCTCGGCTAAAATAATGTTAATTTCTGTTTTCCTCTTAACTACGCTGAAAACAAATTCCATTTCAACCATTAATATTAATTTTCCACCTAGAGACTTTTGCTAGCTTTTTTGTTTGGTTTCATTCTAAGGATTTTTGCATGTTTCCCGAAAATGGTTGGATACGGATCATAATTTATTGAGCTTTTGCGATAGTTCATTTAAAAAAATCATTACAAAAAATACTAGGGTGATATCAATAAATCGTCATAACGATTCAAAAATTGTAGATAACGGCAAATAAATCGTGGGACGACTCCAAACCCACCATAAGGGAGACAGCACATTCCAGGCAAATTGTCAGCGAAGAGGACACACTAGAGTAGCAATTGTAATGACCAATTCGATGCCTTATCGCTTCAACTGCTACTGAAATGAAACTGGTATACTTAATCAGCATATGGAAACCTCATCCTGGGGTTTGTACATAAAATATGAAACCTCCAATTGTGCCAAACGTTTTTGTTGATTAATTAATGCCACGAGCACCACGAACCCCGGCAGGTCTGAACATCATTCCGATTAGCTCGCTTGAAACGGGACCGGAACCGCTACTCAGCCATATCATCGTTTGTGCGCTGACGCTTCCGCGCTGTTTGTTTGACCAGCTCGAGAGCGAGAGCAGCATTTTAATTACAATTTACAAATGCACCTCCCCACACACGCACCGCACCGCACCTAATTATCATCGTGTCCACCATCGCTACCCACTCAACTCCCCCCCCCCCCGCTCGATGGGTAATTGTGCGAAGAATTGCTTAAATTAACGCCATTAATCATCCGCGTGTCTCACTCGTCAGCCGCTCTGTGAACCACCACCTCGGTGGGTGGGCACGGTTGTGAAGGAAAAAATGACACAAAACGGCAAATTTTTCCCTCGGCAAAGTACAAACAACAACGTGGGGATGCCATGCAGTGGGGTACGGAAAATGTGGAAAAAGTTCAAATAGAAAAATGCCGCCATCGGTTGGGGGACGGATGGGTGGCGCGAGTAGATGCGAGATGATGGGCCACGATGCGCGGCCAGTCCTTGTGAAACTTGTGGAAAACTTCACCGTACGGGTAATTCAACACCTTTTTGCCTTGTTGTGTGCGGCCCGGCGCACTGGAACAACTGGGCAAAGACGCCCCAGTGTCAGGCGAACAATGGCAGAAACACACTCGCAACGGCAAAGGATGAGATGGTGCCGCTTCACTCCACTCATCCTTCGGTCCGGTTGGGGGACCATTAAAACACGGTCGGAATTTTCACGTCGCTTATCGCAAGGTGACCATCGGTGATTCGGTGCCGTGCGCATAGGGAAGCGCAGGGAGGAAAGGATTTTTGCGCCTTTTTGCTGCGACTGCCGCTTCAGCAGTCAGGGCGCGGAGACGATAAGAAAGCAAAACAGGAGACACGACAACCCACCACCCTCAGATGAAGCAAAAAGGGCAAGCAAAACTGCGATGCATTTATGCAGAAACCGACCGGTCGTCGGGGCTGTAATTAATTATCACATTTATCGGATTTGTTCATCTCGCGTACTGTAAACAGTTTTGAGTCGCAAAGGGTGTGGAGTAGCGTTGTTTGCCGTAGATCGGTGGCCACTGGGGCAAGAGGGGGGAGAGGGTGCTGGTGGTGTCCGACTGCGCGTGTTTTTGTGTACGTTGTGTTGGCGTGTTTAGCTTTCTGCGGCCGGGTGTAGCTGCTTCTTCGCTGCAAAAGGGACGCGTTCCGTCCGTGTAATTGCAGTAATCATTCTCACATCATTCTTCTACTTTGTTTGGGTGTGTGGTTTTTTAGATGGCTTTTTTTTCTTGATCTTACATGATTTACCTGGCGTACAAAGCGTTTAACATGAGTTACGATCTTTAGTGTGCAGTTTTTTAGGGTAACCATCTTTAGTTTGCTTTAATCGCAATTACACAAGTAAAAGATTTCTCACGCAATCAATGTCCATTTGAAAAAGTTTGCAAAATATAAATTTGTTTGCCAATTAAAATCATAATTTCATTTTACCATTTTAAAATAAACAGGGTTTGAAAAAAAGGTTGTTAGTTTAATGTGTAGTGTATTTTTTTTTATTTGTCCATTTGCAGTAGAGCACATCAATTGAATCTACCAGAAAATGCTGTCAATTAGGAACGTTGTAAAACTTCAGAAGAGTTGATAATTCTCTTTTGTAGTACGCTTGATGATAACTACAGTGTATTTTTTGTTTATATGATGATATTTTTCATTCTTGCTGAGCGAAATTCTTCTCTTGTAGTGAAACTCATAGCTTAAGATGTATTATTCTACACAAGTGGACTACAGTTAATCATCACTAATTGCGCTATCAATTCCAATTTCTTTAATTGCATTGCAACGTGTCTAACTAGTGATCAGAATATGTATAGGTATATGTATAGGTATGATGAGATGAACTAATGCTGGAATTGTGGTTTAGTTTTTGGTCGCTATACTGACCTCAGAATGATCTGATAAGTAGATTAGTGAACTTTTCTGCAATTTTTGCATGTAAGAAATTTGGGTT
>AXCO02010571.1:0-11066 GCA_000473525.2 Anopheles melas
CGAACGACTCCGACTCCGGGCGGATCTAGTGGTTCCATTTTCCCGGAGTCGGAATCGAACTAACAATAGTCGGAGTCGAATCGGAGTCGTGGGTGCGCTCCAAACAGCACATCACTAGTTCAGATTAAATGTCAGATAAGTACAATTTGCTTCAAGAATTGTCCAATACAGTATAAATAGCATTATTGGTAATAAATTCAATCCACTTACAAGCGAAAAATATCAGAATATTCTTGACGAATCGTATCAAACACATGATAAAGTGTATAAAAGTACTAAATTTAATATAAAAAAAAACCGGGTAACCAAATATATTTTTGTCGAAAATCGCGAAATTCGACTTACGCGGATATTCGAGTCATGCGGATTCATCGGGAACGCACAAACCGCTTAACTCCGTAACAGACTGCAGAAAGTTCTATAGGTAATGGATAAGATCTTTATTTAGTTTTTATTTATTTATTTTATTAATATGTTTGATAAAACTCTTGATTTGGACCAAACATTTGACTGTGGCATGTTTATTTATTTACTTAGTTGTTGTCAACATTTTAAAGTTTTTTAGCAAAATCAACATCAATTATTTAAATTCGTGGGCCGCATTGCTTCCCAAAGCAATTGTTAAAGGCCTTATATTTTTTATAGCTTTGTATTATTGTAGCTTGAATTTTGTGTACAAAAACCAAGATTATTTTTGTTATTTAAATTGTTCAAATAAGTAGAAACTATTTATTTTAATTGTGATCCATAATTTTAGGACCCCTGTATTAGAGAATGCGTAATTCTATTGTTAAACCTAAAGTAAGCAATAAAATTACATTGAATTGAATTGAACATACTGTCAGCCTTTCAAACATAGTCAACAGTATATCATACTTTGACTCAAACAGTTGCGGATCAGATGGCATCATAATACTACGATACCGTTTGGTCATGTCCAGATGTTAGAGGTCAGATTGTGTACCCATACCTTCTGGTACTATTTAAAATTATCTACGCAACCAGATCCTGTATACGATAATGATATATTTATCTCAAAGAACATTTTCTAATAAAACAGTCGCATTGTCTCCAGCTGAAATTTACTGGTGTTGTAATATCAACATAAAAGCATACCTTGTTAAATATGACATTGTACTACACGAGAAGAAAAGCAATTGATAGATCAAAGAACAGAGCGAGTTCAGAAGTATAATTTTAAATTCTTTTCTGCGAACTTATATTGTATCGCATTACACAGGATTCACTGCCCTCCAGTAAGCTATTAATGTTTAAAATCATGAAATTTAAATATACAATTGCGTTGCATTGAAAATCGTACCAATTTTGATTAAAAAAATAATAATGGTCATTTAAATCTGATAGCCCTTAACACATGCCATACGTGCTCTCGTTTACCTCACATAACGTACACTTTATCAACATTTATCGGCTTACAAACAACACGTGCCTTGTAAATTGTACCATCGCTCTATATATATAGCGCAAATAGAACGCTTATAATAATTTCCGGCTATCATTAGCATCATTTACGCACACAAAACTGTTCCTTTGATCTGTGACGGTGAAATGTTTGAAATTTTACAGTTCCCGGTAAGGAAGCCCCGTGCTATCGGTTTTAATCGTTCGCGTCACCACGGTTATAGGAAATGGATCGAAAGTAGTAATTCACTCAATCGAATCGACAGATGAAAAAAAAGCCACATCAATGTCACCAGAGTGCCCTTCCACCAAACTGACACGGTATTTTGCTTTGCTTTGGAAAATCGAAACGCACAAAAATCGCCGCAACCGCTTGTCCTGTAAACGATACCGTCGTCCTATACCTGCACCCACATCTTGCACACGTCCGCGCACAACCACACCGGCGAATGGATTGATAATTTCGATAAACGTACCGTTTCGTCCTGCTGGCTGGTTCGTTGGCGGGGCTGGACGAATAATTGCGTCGCGCTAGTGCGCGTGCGTGGGCAACAGTCACCTCGAACGGTATCGGTGAACACCTTCATCGTTATGGTGGTCTTTCTTCGCCCATCAAAAAGCCCGTTGCCATCGTAACCATCCTTTGCTGCGGAGCCAACACCCCACCTGAGGTGCTGCCTCGCGTACCCGTACTAGTACGACAGTACCTTTATAATCACTTTACCAAATAAGAGATGATTAGCTGTTTTGTCCCAACGTGCCTGTCTGCAAACGTGGGGATAGACGATGGATGGAAAAACTAATCAAGACCGATATTTTTATTATGAAATTCGATCACAGTTTGTTCTTTCTCTACTTTACTGTTCATTTCCGAGTTGTAATTATTGTAAGTGTAGTGGATGAGTCGCTTGCCTCGATAAGCCTACGACATGTTTAGAACAATCAAAGCTGGAAGCAAACTAGTTCACTTAATAGTGTATGTCAATCTTCAAAGCGTAAAGCGCTTGGCAGGTGTATGAATACTTTTATAATGCCTCGGAAAGTCTATGTTGTCCTTATTCTAGGTCTAAGGAGAGAATTCCTTCGATAACTTGCAATAGTTCTTCCAACTATCCAAAGATATTATCATTATCGTTGGAATTGAGTGGCAATCCAATTAAAATTTGCAATCACAATAGAGCAAAAATGAATGTCCGCCTGGTCTAATAAACGTCAGCAACAGTCAACATTTTCAATTCCACAAAGACCCGTTGTTGAACAGCAAACACGGACACTCTTCACTGCTCACAAGTGCTCGTTTTCAGTTCTAGTGTTATGTCTTTTCCACCAAACCATCAACATCATTTTCACGATTTTCATGGTTTTTTTTTTGTGTAAATTTTCATTTTCACTCCAACAGGTCGATTTTGGAGAAATTTTCATCCCACCAGGACTGGACGTACCGAAACCACGGGTACTGCCAGAGTTCAAGCGTCTAGCACACGGGCTTCGCTCGAGCAATATCAGCATCCTGGACGCGAAAACGTTCTACATTCCCAACCTGCACTATGACGGTGCTGGCCCAGATGCTTATTTCTGGGTCGGCAACGGTTCCGAGCCAAACATTATGGGCACGAAGGTACCCAACGAGCTCGGATCGTTGGACCCGCTGCGTGGCTATCAGGGCGAAGATATCGAAATTCAGCTGCCGGGAAATCTTACCGTGTACGATATCGACTGGCTGGCGGTTTGGTGTGTGGAGTATCGGCACAACTTTGGGCACGTCTACATCCCGAAGGATCTAGATGTTCCGCCAGCACTAGGACAAACGAAGATAGCGGTAGGTTACACTACAGAAGCGATGCCAAAACACAGTAGAAGCCAACATGGACGGTAACAATCCATGGTTGCAAGAATGTAATGTGATTTTCAAACTGTAACACGTCTCATTTACCTTTCTTTCCTTCGCTAACAAGCCGCCCTGGTGGTACAAACCGGTAACTAGTCGCAATTTTCCTACAATTCAATCGTTCTGTTTCATGTCTTCAGTTCAAAGATTAATGCTTTGTTGCACTAATGCTGTTTTTTCAAGCATCGCTTAATCCGCCATGGCTTTCACCGACGGCCACCGACTGATGAATTTTTCATTGATTCCCCTTACAAATAACTTTCAGACAACGACGACCACATCATCGGTGATAACACAGCCCACCAGCAAACCGGCAAATGTCAACTGCAAAGAGCTGCTGCGCGGTAAACTCAACGTGATGTGGGAGGTGATGGATGACTTCATCGTCATCGAGCTGGTTGGGCGTATCCGGGAGGACCAGTACATGGCGTTCGGTATTTCCGGCAGCCACGGACACCCGCAGATGATTGGTGCGGACGTTGTGGTGGCGTTCTACGATCGCCGTCAGCGCCGATTCCGGGCCGAGGATTACTACATGTCCTCGCTGGCCCAGTGCGACGGCAAGCTAGGCGTCTGTCCGGATGAGCGGATCGGTGGTAAAAACGATGTGGAAATTTGTAAGTAAAGAGCACATTGCATATATGCTCTATTGCATAGTATCGCTTTTGACGAATATCCTTTGTGTTTTGCTCTCATCCGCTACGGCAGTGTCCGGTGATCGTAGCCATGGTGTTACCAAGATCAAGTACCGCCGGCTGCTGCAAACGAACGAAGCTGTCAACGACCGGGCCTATCCCTTGGATCGTCAAATATCGGTGATTGCCGCTATCGGGCCATTAAACTCGCGGGACGAAGCGAACGCACACTCGCACACAGGCACGGAGGTCACGGTGGATGACGTGCAGATTGACTTTGCGTCGAAGAACGATCACACCTGTACCGATGCCCTAGATAGCTTCCGGGAGGAGGACGGCCCGGAACCATGGCCATCGCGCACAATCCTGGGCGAGAAGACAATCACGGCTCGCATTGGTCCGACCGGTGGCAAGCGCGGTTACACGCCCATTACAGGCCATCCGTCTTGGGGCATTGCCTGGTACATGAATGATTTGCTGATTCCAGAAATCTACGTCGAACGCGGGCAGACCTACACATTTATCGTCGAAGGCGGTGATGAGACGACGCAACCGGCTAAGTATGTTGAGATAATGTTCATAGATCTATGCTTGAAGTGCATTGCTTAAAAAGCTGAAATGGGAACAACGAATGTCAGACCCTTTGAAGTCTGTGTGTTTGATATCCTTTTTCTATATTTTAAATTCGCTGAATATGTTGCAGAATAGTTATCGATCTTAAAACTATATTCAAAAAAATTTTTCTCGGTAGCTTATTTAATTTAGAACAGAGTAACTTTGAGCATTCGTTACTTTTAAATGTCTCAATAAATATGCAACAGTCTTTTTAATCCTCAGTCCAGAAAACTCGCGAACACAAATACCATAAGTAACAAGCTCTGAGGCACCAGAACCACTCTGTGTGTTTCACAACCACAACCAGATAAAACTTTATCTTTCATGTAACTATTGCCGAGCGTCTGGACAAGACTGGTTTATGACATTTCGCATTTGGTGCTACATTTAAACCGTTCCACTAAACTGATGGAAAATAGTAAAATAATTTAATGGTTAGTAGATCCTTTGCTCCGTACTGCAGGCCCTCACACAGCATTATTTTATCTTTTATCTTCGCCACCGCTTTCATGCTGTTCTGAATATTGTAGTAACATGCAAAACCGGCATATGGTATGAAGAAAAGTTGAATAAACCTTCAGTTATGGAATTCCCTTTTTTTCCTCCCATATCCATCACTACTTTCACCGCAAGCGCTCTTCTCTGTCTCTTTGGTATGAAAGTAAGGAAATGAAAGCAGCATGATTAACTTTCCCATACTCCAAACTCAACCTCCAACCTAGCTGCATTCGGGTGGGAGAATTGAAACCGCTGGGATGAAAATGCCTGTCCAGAAAACGCAACGAACTAACTTTTCACATTCTTTTCACCACAGATATCATCCACTGTACATTACCAGCTCGCATGAGGGCGGCTACGGTCAGCTAACCGAAGCCCAGAAACGCCGTGAGACGGTGTACGCCGGCGTAGAATATGATGCCGATGGGTACGCCTATCCAACAGCGGGTAAGTGTGGAAAAGTTGGTTTTTCTCATCTTTTATTACGGCATTTGCTTTTAATAATAACACGCTTATATCATCATGTATTTATAGCCGGAAGATACTGCGAATGGAAGCACAAGACGATTGATCGTTCGGCCGAAATTGCTACCTTCGACGAGTACAAGAAAACCCTCCAACTGTCCTGCGACGATCCGAACGGTCAGCCTGCCTATCTTAACTGGACGGTGGTGGACGAAACGCCCGATCTGGTGTACTATCAGGTAAGGTGCTCTACCATTAATTGATATATTAGTAAGCTAAGCGTCTAACATTGCTCTTTTCCCACGTCTTGGCCCAGTGCTTCACGCATCGCAACCTCGGCTGGAAGATTCACGTCGTCAATGCGGGCGAAACTAGTAAGATCAGCGGTTCGCATGGTTTGTATGGGTCGGTTTCGTCTACCGTCCTGTACACGCTGCTCCTGCTCGCGCTGGTACCCGGGTTGTTTGCTCTGCTGCCACTACCGCCCAGAGGTTTTTGATAGTTCAGTGCAGACACTAGGCAACAGATGCACCTCTGACGGTACAGGAGTCCCCTGTGTGAACTGTCATTTGCGTGCGAACAATAGTAGTAGTGCACAACACTTAGGCTAGGCGTGAGTCTGTCGGACCCTGAAAAAACGCGAGAACCTTTTGGTTCTCTGCCATTTACTGTAATTGCTGTTTTCCAATCTGCACCGTACATTTGCTCCATTGCTGACCCATGCACGTGTTGTGCTGTGGGTGAGAAATCAGGAATGCCTGTAGTACACACTCAATGCGCTGCGTCCTATATGCAACCGGGCTCATTTTGTTCATCAAACTACACACAACTGCTGATTTGATCGTCTCTTGCCGCGTGCACCGCATGATTTGTTTTTGACTCGTACCCCGCTCTCACTCTCGTCAGCACGAGCCGCAGTGAAGGAAGTTAAACGTCTTTATCCGTCCACAGTAATCGAAGCTACCGGCACCCGCGTAGCAGTACCGCGTCAAATCGTAACTGGATTGTGTTGCCTTCACTGCCCGCGAAACATATTCGCACCGCAAAAATAGTCTGCAACAAGATGCGCGCATATATGCAAGCAGTGTGTAATCGATGTAGAACCGCAGCCACCCAACAGCTTCATCGTGCGCCAGGGACAGCAATGAGCAAAACACCACGGTCAAGATGCCTACCAGGCAGAAAGTAGGCAAATTTAGGTAGGCAACAACAAAGTTTAAAGTTGATTTAGAAACGCTAAAGTGGGCGCTACACTGCAAAACCGGATACTGGTCCCTCCGGGTTCGGTTTTGGCGGGGCACCCAACACCGATTCTAGGTAAGCTGGCCCAGCAAACTGACCTCGTTTGCTTGAATGAAGCAATTTCAGTGGCAGTACGTGGCACAGTACTAACAAAAAAAAAACTATCTCGAATGCTTGCAACAATGCATTAGCATTATCGAACAAACCCATACAACCATGCGATATCGCCGAAAAACATATCTTACTAGTGGGAGAACGCCTGCAGAACGTCTGCAGCACGACGGAACGAACGTGACCGACACGAATCGCGGAAGCTGACGAAACATGGAGGGCGAAGGTGGAGATGTGAGTAGATATAAGGACTCGATACAAGAGCGGAAAAGAAATTGCAAGGCACAATTATTTAGCTAATCAAATTGTCCTCGGGAGCTGTGTGGGAATATCGAGAGTCTGGTGTGATGGCAAACGAAACGATTCAATAACCTATGCGCGAAGCTAAGCTTTGCAGGCAACCATTAGATAAAAGAATTTACAAACAAAACGCGTGACCAGCTCATGGCTAAGGTAGGTTGCAAACGAAACGAATATGTGTACGCAGAAAGCGATAATAACAAAGACCTACTACACGTTTGATGAACATTCCAATTGTTTCCCCGTTTTATAGCTACGTTAGAGACAGTTACTTTCTTCCTCTTTTTTTGTGATCGTATCAAAGTTGTTAAACTAATTTTAAAAACTGTTGTTACATGTTACAGCGTCAGTTTAAGCTCCTCATATTGTTTCTCTTACCAAGAAGGTTTTATTGTGCATTTATTCTATGCTCGAGCACAGACGCAAATGGGGCAATGCTATGCACTTGCAGGCTTTTAAGCGTACATAAGGAAGGACATCGAAACATTCTTATCTGGTCTCACGTGAGACAGAACGGTACAATAATTAGCAGTGAGATGAACACAAACCCGTGCATGTTGCGTAAAACCATATACATATTACATATTTATAGCCGTGCGCAAGTTTCGCTTTTTTCAAAGCGATAGAAAACGAATGACAATAAGTAACTTCAAACTGGTTCGTAAAGTACAACCAGTGCAAAAGAAAAAAACGGACACTATTTACAGTGCAAAAGACAATAAACGTGTTTGCAATCTTTCGATTGAGATCGAGACGTAACTTACAGTACCGTAACGTAAGAAACATGTGCAAAGCTGAACCGAGTGAAATGCCAATCGAGGTAGACAATAATATGTACTTTACAACCATTTTGCTGTTTCGACATTTTCAACCTCCCATCGCATGCTACTTCATTCAAGCAGAGGAAAAGTAAGAAACTACCGCCTGTGTATGCAATTGCACCTGGGCGTTGTATTGTAGAAGTAATTAAGAAGATGTGAGAAAGGTACAGCATAAATCTTCTCTCTGATTAAAGCTAAATTTGGCTGCACCTCTGTACGCCGTAACCATCGATTAGAGCAACAACAGTACACTCTAGATAGTTTAAGAAACAATTAACTTCAGCTTCGGTACGGTTAGCGGTCGGAATCGGTACTATTGCCGCCTCTTTGTAGTTCCGCGAAACCTTCGAAGAAATGTGAAATTAAGACAATTTGACAATAATTAAACCGCTGGAGATATGTGCAACTAAGCTAGACTAAACTAGGATTAAGCTAATAGATATTGCTTTTTTATATGTTCTTTACCCATCAATATATAATGCTAATTCGGTTCGGTACTGTACTGCTCACGCAAATATACCTGTAAAGTGGTATGTAGGTGTAAAGAAAAATGAAAGACACACAATGAAATTCGCATGGGTGCATTACTGTACTGGTGGAATCAAAATTTGCACACATTTAGCAACACCTTCTTCGTTTATCACTAGATGGCGTTGAAGTGAAAGTTTATTGTAATCACAATGATTTTTCGATGCAATTGCAACACAAATTTTGGCAACACAAACAGAAAGCAAAACCAGCAAGGAGTTCAAAATTTTGCTCATTACTAAACATAAATATCATGCTGAAAATATCGATGAGAAAAAAAAAGAAAAAGAAACCCTATCTAACAAACATCATTCCAACACAAAACATTTGACTGCAAATACATTCACAAACAGCACAACTAGCAGCGAAAAAGAACGAAAAGACAATTGTAAATGGGAATTGAATTTCAAATTAAGTACTAAATGACAATAATAACATAAAAAGCCGGATAATTGGAGAAGAGAAAAAGAGAGAGAGCATTATATATACATATACAGCATCCCATTGACAGTGACGCGTTGTTTAATGTGCTGCGAGCAGAGCTCAAACAATAATTAAATGAATCAAAATACAAGCAAACAAAAAAAGAGAAACAAAACTTTACCAATAAGTGTAAATTTAGCAAAGAAAAACTCAAAATAGGCTGGCGAAATGCAATTCACTCAAATTAAAACATACAACATAGGTGCATCAAAATCACAACCCACTCCCGCACCACTATGCATGTAGCACCATACCCTCCCTTCACTCCGGTGAGATGTGTGGGTGGTTGTTAACACTAGTGGATCATTTTATTCTACTATTATTATTAGTACTACTATTACTACTACTACTACTACTACTAATAATACTAATAATTCTTGTCGGCAAGGAGCACATTAAAGCGAACCTACATTTACACGCATCATCATTGCATCAACGGCAAACACTGAACTAAGGACAATAATATATTAGCGACAATAATAGTAAGCTAAACTACCATATAGAGCAAATCTTGCTAAAGTAAACGTTGATAGTGTTGTACATGTAATTTTACATCCCGATCTTAAGACTATTGGATCATATGTGGAGTGGAAACAAACATTTGAGCAACACATTGTACTAATAATGCTATTATTTCCCTGTAGCGGCTGCAAATTGTGCTGACAGTTGGTTTTTAACTTTAATAATGTTATGTATTTTAGCCTGGATATTTATGGCCGAAGTTATTATTTGTTTTTCTGTAGTACAATGCAAGCACGAAAATACAATCTTTGATTTCTACTTGACTTGAAAGCGACAGTAAAACCGCAAACGGTACAGCTTCCACCTGCCGAACACACAGCTAGCTCGGTATACATTGCGGTGCGTGGCAGATAATGTGACCAATGCAATCTAAAACTTAAAAAAAGCTTGTCAAACCCAGTATAAAAATGATCAAATTTTGATTACTTTATGTGTCTCTTTGTGTAAAATAGCCATGTGTCAATTACATGACAATAACGAGTAAGGTGGTGTGAGGAAAATTAGATGAAACAACAAAACATTTACTAAAGCAAAAAGGAACAGAAAAATTGGAACACAATACTGAAAAGAAGTCATCATTACTTAGTTTTTAACGCTAATTCGAACATACAATATTGATTGAGGAAGGATAAGAAGACGAAAAAGAAACATCACAATATAGCACCGATAAATGAACAGATCTGCTACACTCTCGCGCTCTCTCACTGTGTATGAGTAAAATGAATTTCAACCGGAATCATAGCTCCATCATATGATGAAAATCGAGAGCACACTGTGTAATTTCCTTTGACATTCTATTATTTGTTTTTGGAAACAGTTTCTACATTGTTCGCTACCAGTTGACCAATATCGAAGCATAATTTCGAATCGAAGCGGTCATTGGAAGACGGTAAATGCGACCGCACACCGACGTTACTAGAGGAAACGGCGTGAAAATCTTAATCCTAAACAAAAACTGAAGATTGTGAGAGACAATAATTCTTTACAACTTTGAAGTACGCGAGCACGGATATTACATAATAAGCAAGCAAGCAAAAAGAGCAAACAAACCAACCAACAAAACAAACACATCTAGTTTTAAATAAAGCATTAACGGTAACTAAGCAAAACGAAACGGTCTGTGGAGGAAAAGAGAGAACATAAGTTTTACTGATTGATGGATCATCCTGCAGGTCGAAAGAAACTGGTCCAGATGCAATTTCCTGCCAACTACCAACCTAGTAACTAGCTGCGTACGGTAATTTGTGACGAATAATTCGGAGTCGAATCGTCGATGCATTTCGACTATGGCCTTGCAAAACTGAATCATACTCCAAAATTCGCATTCAACTCAGCTATTTCCGACGACCCCCTGGTTGACTGCAGTCGACTTGCAACGGTTCTCGGCAATTCTGGGATACTGGCTGTCTCCGATCGAGTGTGATTGGCGAGAGAAATAAAAAAAACATTCACCGGACTCATGCGATGTCGACCGAGCTCGTTTAGAGTCGATAGGATTCGTCCGGAATCGACCGCGCTCGACCAGAATCGACCGGA
>AXCO02010572.1:0-12701 GCA_000473525.2 Anopheles melas
TGACCAAAGCTCTCGTCTAAAAGTGCCACAAACTCGAATCATTTCTCTTTTCAAATACTGAACCACGGTATTACAAGAATTCCTTCATGAAAGCCCTCCCACCGCCTCGGTGCTATTGTGTGTGTGTGTGTGTGTGATGTGATTGAATTTGTACACGGTGCACTCTGGCACCGGGAGTGACAATTGTAGTGTAAAGAGACACAATTAGGTGAAACA
Organism: Anopheles melas; assembly: GCA_000473525.2. Classification (NCBI taxonomy): domain Eukaryota; kingdom Metazoa; phylum Arthropoda; class Insecta; order Diptera; family Culicidae; genus Anopheles; species Anopheles melas. Next base: position 217 of record AXCO02010572.1, read on the forward strand.
TATGCCATCCGGTAGCCGGCCATCGGAACCTCGAATGCCAGCCAAAGAAAACGTTGCTTCGATTTGTCCACACGGGGCACGTGTGTGATAGCGGTGGGTTGTACAGATCCAAAATTGAACATTGGCTGGCACACAAAGGCCACCATCACCACCCTGGGGGTGTAAAATTGTTCAATATCGATACGAGAAATCGAGCCCTGGTGGATGAAAAATTGAGTAGCTGACAAAAATCGAGTTAGTGTGGCATACTATCGGCAAAACACACACACACACTCTCCTAAAAGTTTGAGGTGGAACGGGACACTCCTACTAGTATGTCCTTTTTTTTTTTGGACCCCTGCTGAAGACACTTTCGATTGTCGCATGGACACACGGGCTTAACCCGAGGCGTGTTCTTGGTGTCTTTTGCCAAGCATATCCACACCAAACATAACCATCCTTCTCTTCCTGTACGCTCCCTCCTCACAACCGATCGAAACAGCCCTGGCTGAGCTTTACAAAGCAAACGATAACGAGCAGATATCTCTGGTCAGTGTGCTCCCGGCACGTTCTGCCCTACAACCGTAGTACGCTTGGAGCATTTGCGAAAACCACCCAAGATCAGGTCAGGAGTCTCGAGCTTTACTCTTGCACCACCGTACAAAGCAAGAGCCACGGCGAGCACAGCCGGATACCATGCCGGGATGGAGCGTATGCAGCAGCGCATTCTGGGCACTTGAGATGTTTGCTCCATACTCCCGATTTCATCATCTTAGCCCCCAAAAGAAACCCCCAACAGCGGCAGCGTTGTGTTAAGCTGCCCGGGACTGCGGCCAAGATTCACCCAAGGTCCCTGTGGCGTTCAGGCGTTCAGGAGGAGGTTTGTTTTGCCCGCTTACGGTACGGTAAAATTGCCATTGCATGATGCCGACTCCCTCCGTTGCTGATGCGAGAGTTTCAGTCTATTAAAGTGCAGCGCCTGTGAGGACGAGCGGCGTGAGAAAAAGCACAATTGAAGATTCCAACAGTTGAGCAACAGCGACAGTGTAAGAAGAGAGCAAAACCAAAAAAAAAAGTGGAGAAGGATCAAAAAGCTCACGCGACGAGAGGATAAATATTTATTCGCCTCACGTAAAGTGGATATATATTGTTGGTAACTTTATATACGAGCCCCGTGGAGTGTTGGGCTGAGTGAAAAGAAAGTGGCAGGCTAGTAGGGTTGGCTTTGCTGGCTATTTTCTTCTTACGAAACGAATGGCTCACGCTCAACATCAGAGGAAAGCGATAGCAAAGATGTCCGTGGGAGAAAGCAGGCAAACTACAAACGGAAAGTGGCGAATTGGGAAATCGGGACCCTCTTCCCGGGAGCTCTATGTGCACGGGACAGCTCGACGGGAACGGTGTGGCAAAATCTAGTCACTAGCCTGAAGCTTCAGCAAAGCGTAGCGTTGCATTTCGACATTCCGAAGCGCAAAACCAGCGCAACCGTACTATTAGGCTGCAAAGGCTGAAGTGAAAAGCCATCTACACAGCTGTAGCGTGAGTGGCTGCAGGACAAACAGTAAACCACCGTGCAGCGAATGGTCAATGTCGCTCCACGTCTGGGTCGGGTGAAACGGCTGTCGAAGAATTCCAATATGAGCAGTGTTCGCACGTGCCAGAGAGCATTAGCACTGCCACTACCCGGAAGCGGATTGCAATGTATTAAGGCAACGGCTATACTTACAGCACAGGGATGGAACGATTAAACCCACCTTCGTCGAAACGTCGATGGTTTGTGACGGCGGTGAGACTGGTAAGCGGAAGCGCGCAAGCAAACCAGCCCGTAGTAATTGTATTGCAAATGTATTAACTTCACAAAAGGGGGAGGGAGTGTGTGTGTGTGCGGTAAATGTGTCCTGGGTGTTGAGTAGGTTTACAATCGATAATTGATTTCCCTGATGCTTGGAAATGGTAGTTAGTACGCTCCAAGTGCGATATTTCTCCGCTGTTTCGTACTCTTAGCCTAATCCGTTGCTATTTAGCGCCGAAGGTGTAATGGTTGTTCTTTGAAATAAATCGTTTATTTCGCTCACGTGATGCAGAAATGCGGTAATTGAAATCTGGCAATGCACAACGGATTAATTAGTACAGCAGTTAGTTTTTACCAAGGCCGTTGCTGTGCCGTAAAGAATACCAATCAAATAGCAGCTTTTAGAAGGGCTTTTCGCGTAACTCAGTTTCGCAGAAATAATTCTCCTTTATTGTGTGTTTTGTTTATTTTCTCATCTGATTTTTTGTATTGTTTTATCATATATTTGTATCCTGCTCTCGTCTTCTTTTCGCTATGTGCATAAATATGTTTTGTTAGTCTTTTAAAGCTTGTTCATTCTTTTGTCTTTTTTGTAAGGATTTTTGTTTTTGTTCTTTAGCTTATTAGGATTTTAATACACTTTTCCTTTCGTTCGTAATTGCCTTTGTGTTTTGTACCTTTTTTATGTTTTTGTCATATTATATCTTTTATTCGATACGAATAGTAGCAAACAATTTGTAACAGCTTGCTAGTCAGACATACAGTGCTAGTAGCATACGATGGCTGGCATTTAAACCATACCTTTGACCTAGAAAACTACATCAAAAGATGAATGACCTATATGATATTGATTACCACTGATGATCACGATCCGTTTCCTAATGTATTTCCGTACATTTTCTTTAGCGATCAAATTGCTTCACGTTTCCTGGAATTTCTGAGTATGTGAGTTGGTAAATAGCATCGATCGGGAAGTCTTCATGTGTCCTCTTGCTTTTACAGTGCCAAAAATCAACTATCAAAACAACTATCCTTTAAGTATTGCTAGCATAGTAAGAGAAGACAAGCAACATGCTTTTATCGTGATACGTGATAACGGTAACAACAAACAATGCTGATATTTGTCTCAACGTTCCACCAGCACCTCACTCTGGTTTCTTAAGTAGCTACCAAAGAAGCGAAGTACACGAATCAACACCAACGGCGTAACTAAAATACTTACGAGCAATAGTAGTAATAACCTCACACACACACACACACACATAAGGCGTACAATGCGAAAGCCAAATTGATAATCTTCTTTTGCCGCACCCGCCCGGTGGTTTGCTTGTTTGCCTTCAAACGAACGAACAAAACACACACACTCCCGCGCGCCCAAAACCCCGGGTAGCTAAGTAAATCCTTTAGCACGCAGCGAAGTAGTTACGCCCCGAGTTTCCTGCAAAAAGGCGGGAGTAAACTTTTCACCGATTCCCGGATTCAATTGGAAAAGTTTTTCCTCGATAGCCGTTGTGGCAAGGGTGATGTTGTGTGCTCGAAGGACGGTGGTAGAGCGAGCATGGCTGTGTACCGGGCGGGAACTGTGATCAATGCTAGTTCGGGTTGTTCCAGATAACGATTGTTGTCGTGTCTTGGTACGGTGCGGACATATCCTTGTGTGGTACGTTCGCCGCTAGACGGTGGGCCTGTTTGGGAGGGACTAAGATGGGGGGGAAGGGCAGCTTATCTCGCGAGTTTGAGATTGTAACACGGTGGCGAACATAGTGCAGGATTTTACTATTTTTGGATAGCTCTCTACGTAACACCGATAAGAGCTGTAGCTTGGCTAATGGCCGATCGGAAGCTCCTACACATACACATACACACCCCTTGCCACTGGTGGGATTCCGGGTGGGTCTTATCTCCATACAAACCCGCCGCGCTGCCATCAAGGTTTTCGTTGGTTGCCATAGGTTACGAGCAAGGAATGGGAACACCGCAACTCAACGATGCCAACGATTGAAACATCGCAGGGCGAGGCAAAACTTTTCTGGATTTCGCTCGCAACTCGCAACCACTTCCAAACGGTGCCATCGCCACTGTGGTTCGAGGCAATTGAATCCAACAATTCATACAGTTAGCGTAACATGCGCGCTACATCTTAACATTGCATGCGAGCAAACGGCAACCCGATGGTGGATGGTGATGAGGTGGAAACTGGAACACAGCGCGTTACAATCACGGCGGGAAAGACAAGCACCTATGGCACTGGTTGGCCCATCGCAGCAAGCAGGAAAGGGCTCGTCGATCTGCGCGTCGAATGCATTGGAAAGCTTCGGCTCGTACAAGCTCATCCCAAAGCTCTCTTTTGTGGGGGGAAATTTGCATGCCGTCAGTAGACACGGTACGACTGCACATCGCAATTACCCCTAGCACCGGAGTTTGCTAAACGCGAGCAGAGGACGACAATTCGGTACGAAATTTGGAGATGCGTTTTGCCAATTTTCAGTAATTCGCTATTGTTGATTTTAGCAATAAATGGAAATAAGTTACCCCTTTTCCCCCCATCGAATCTTTGCCCGGGCATAGTATGTGTGTGTGCCGCGAGTGGGCCACGCCAAAATGCTACCGACAATGTCTACACCTCAATGCTAGGCGCTGAGGTGGAATATTACTAATTGAAATGGTAAATTTTTCGACAGCATCGTTAGCGAACTCGGAGCAAACTGGGTGGTTTGGCGCTACGGCTCATGTCACGCTAGGAGGAGTGTGGTTATGGCGTTGTTGGGCTGGGCTGGGGAAGATGCTATACTGTACGCTGAGCTCATGTGCTGGATGTAGAGATGATCTGGCATGGCGTTTTATGAAGCAGTCTTCGCTGCGGCGTGCTTGCGCAATTCATAATTTTGCTCATATTTAATTCAAAATTTTGTTTTTTCTTTGTAGAGAAGGATTCGTTTGTAAATTCAACACTATGAAAGCAGCTCGGTGTCGTCAAAAATACTATATAAACTTAGATATTGGTGTATGTTTTATACAATCCATCTAACGATTGTTTTTTAAGTTGCTCATACAATAAATTCACTAAACTTCCTTTAAATTCCTCGCATAAATTCGAAGAGTATTTTGTTCAAAATTGAAACTTTGCAGAACTTTTTTGCCCTTCCCTCCCTAAAACAAGGGCAGCATAATGCACCCAGGAGCACTTTCACAGCGCATTTTTGTGGTGAAAATGAGACTTATCGATTTCTTCTAAACCATCAGCCCCATACTAATGAGCTGATTACAGTTGCTAAAATCTTATCCCTTGTATCTTGGTATCCTTCCACAAAAATCTAGAAAACATCTACAAACTCACCCCAACACCTCACAGTCGACACGCAAATGGCGTCGAAAGTGTGTGTGTGTGTTTCAGTCTGTTGTTGCAAATTTTACGCTAATTTTCTAACATTTTCCACACCGAGAATGGTAGGCGAGAGAAACGCCCGGTGCAAAATGGAGTTGTTTACTCGAACCGCTCGACTGACGCCGATGAAATCCGTCAACGATTCATTCACCGTTCACCACCACCACCACCACCATCACCAGCACCACTGGCTTCAGCTACCGCATTTGAAGGAAATTTGGCAAAGCAATGCTTCGATGGTGCTTAGATCCCGGTTTACGGCACGGATGAAGAAAAGCTCATTAACACGAGCAAGCAGCAGCAAAAGCCTGATGGACGGGTTGGATGATGGTATGTGAACGGAGAACGAAACAGCACGCGTGCAAAACAAATACAACCCAACGAGTGCAGTGTGCCAGTGCTGGTGGGAGCGTTTTTCGAGGAAAATTATTTACACATGGTTCCGGTTCGTCTCCTCCGGGAACAATAAGAACCGGTGTATGGTATCGTTTTTCCCCACCCGAAGGGCGAGGGTTGCAACACGAACAAAAAAAAAAGAGATGTAAAATCAAGCATATGTAAACATCCCTACTGCGGGTCTTGTTTGAGAGGGCTCGATTGTTGGATGCTTTGACTCGGTCTGTGTTCGCCCGCTGCGTACAACAATCGCGTACCGCACGAGAAATGGTGAACATATTTGATTTAAGGTTTCTTTCGTACCGCACCGCGTGGATGAAACTGTTAACGGAGGAGAAGAAAACATAATGATTACAGGGTAAAAGGTAGCATGATTTCAACTGAATCGTTGCGTTGTGGAGTTGAAGTTAAGCGCAATTCAAGTGAGGTGTATTGTTTTTTAAAGTAAAAGTGAGATTTCAAAGAGTCCCGAAATATGTTCAGGCACGAGCATGGTACGTATCATCTACTGTTCCTGCCTTTGATGTAATGAAGAACAACGATGAGATTATTTACCTCAGAAACATGTAATGGTCTCATTACGCAGTGTGTTGAATGATGCTCCCTGGAATGTTATATGGAGGAATATAATGGCAGACAAAAAGAACGTGTAAATTGCTTCCGAAAAGTCTTTTAATTTTGTGTACACCTGTATTATTGGGCTTTAGAGCCAATGGTATAGTCATGCTCGATTTTAACTGAAAAAGGAAAAATTCCGCAGAACGGTCGGTCCGGATTCTGAAAAAACCATTGAATCGTCTTACTAGCGAGCTTTGAAGCAAATATTCAATATTTCCTGTTGATAAACGTATTAAAAAGAACAAGTTGATTAGTGTATTTTCGTGTAATAAAGCAATAATTTAAAAAAAATGAATAAAACAAAATTAAAAAATACTAATAATGAACCAATAAATAAATTAACAAATGAATGACAAACCCAAAAAATAAATATATCAATACATAAATCAACAAATAAAAAACGCAAATGAATAAACCAACTAATAAATATATTTATTAATAAGTCAATAAAGAAAGAAATACAACAATAATTTAATATATAAATAAATGAATAAATAAATAAATGAATTAATAAATAAATAGATAAGTAAATAGGAATATAAATATGAAATTCATCAAAATTAAGTTTCAAACCTGAATGGTACCCATCATATATGTGATAATCTTACAACAGATGTGAAAATGAAATCATTTCAATTCTTCTTCTTTTGACAGTGTTTGAGGGAAGATCAAGCTATAGATTTAAGATCAAGGCTGATCATTTCATGTTTTTTGTATATTTCTTTTCACCCATTGTGCCTATGTTTGATCGTAGTCATGGTGCAGAACAGTAACTTTTGCGTTACAGTGAATTTTGTGAATTTTGCACAATTTTTAAACTACAAAACGAAGCTCATCATTGCTCAACCTTTGGCTTGGTTCGTGTACCACTCAAATGTACCATATGGTTTCAAACAGGATGTGAAGCAAAGGAGACACAAACGTAGCATATTTAACCATATCCGAGTAGCGCTCACAAATATCAAACCCCAAACTGCTAAGCTCCGCCAACTCGTGTACCATTCTTGAGTGAATGTTTAACATGAATTCCCCCCTCCCCCTCCCTCTCCCTTTTGGGTTCAGATTCGCTATCCATTCGGAGCCCGTTTTGCGGTTGCTGGGTACTCACCCGGAATAGAGAAACCCCGGGTACCCGGGTGTCACATCCCACGGGCACGAGCATGCCAAAGGCAAGGCCGAGCAATAGATGATGCTGTGAAGCGTGGCGAAAATAAAACAAAACAAAATATCGGAAGAAACGTCACCCTAAACATGTCAAGCGAAGGAAAGTGGGGGTACACTTAGAAAGAGGGAGGGAAAAGGAGCAATGTCGACAGTATTGTATTCTCATTGTTTATTCATTATTGTTCAAATAATCAAATATGTTTTGCTCGAAATTGTTTTGTACGGGGCAAAAGTTATATATTCCCTTCAAACTCGTGGCCCCGGCCGCTGGCTGCCTTTGCCATCAACCGTCTGCAAGGCACGCCCCGGTCGCTGTCCTCTCCCAAACACCGACGTACCCCGCATCGTGCAACGGAGGAGAGCGTGGCGAAAGTTAGCCAACGTACCGCGATGGCCCAATCGTACTGGGAAACGATGGCCGGGCGAAAGCGTAGACGATGGCCTTACGCTCGCATGTTCATTGTTAAGGGCCACCGTTACCACCGTGGTGGGGGGTGGGAGGGGTGGGTTACCACTGCTGGATTGTAAACCGACACCGGAAAAAGCAGTTTAGTAGAATTCCCAAAAAAAAAAAATCATCCATTCCTCGACTTGACTTGTGCTGTGCTTCTGTGTTGTGCACGATTTGGTGTTTTCTTCATCTTGTCGCTTTGTTTGTTTGCGTGCGTATGTGTTTATGTGTGTGTGCGTGTGCATTTTTGTTTTATTATCTTCACCTCGCTTCAGTCGATGATGAAGTTTCTGAAAATATAACTTTGAAGTTTGAAGGCGTATCATGAGACGCAATGCAACGCAATAAAAAATAAACAAAACAAAACAACACCAGCCGAAATGATCCGAAAAATGGTGCTTCCGAAACACTTGTGCCTCCGCTGCCACACCCAACGGGTACGCCAAGACGAAGCCATTTGACACGCTAGAAAGTCAAACAACAGTTTGAGGACTGTATGGTTCTAAATTACTTTTCGGCTTGCTGATTTTTTTGGTCCCTGTGTTTGTGCATGTGTGTGTGTCTGTGTGTGTTTGTATTTGTCGAGTGTCGTCGAGTGCGTCAACCTCTCGCCGTGCGGACACTTCTGTTTCGGTGCTCAAATGTTTAACGAAGCATTTCGTTGCATTGGTACCGGTGTTCGGGATCATTCAAGTGACTTGTGTTTGTCTGTATGCGAATGTGGACGCGTGTGTGTGGGTTTGTGTATATTTACGTTTGAATGTTGTTATGCTCGCTTATTGATATCATTGTGCCGAGCATTAGGCATTTCAAATGAAATTTTAGCTTGTTTTCATGAGCTTTTACAAATCCTTGCAACTATGGAAACATGAGTTTAATTTCTAAACAAGATAAATTTATTTCATCTCGCATACAAACATACTAAAGGAATTCGGTACATCAATTTGAATGACTTATGCTTGTAAACGGCCATTTTGCCATTTTACATCTACATGCCATTTTTCTATCTACTCGAGCGTAAAACGATCATTTGAACGTTAAAAAAGTCGCACTTCCATTTCGGCCACAGGAGTGGTCAACGGCTTGCGTAGGATCGACTGGTACACTCCTGGCCTCTTCGCACAGGTATGGCATTTTCTTGGACAATAGCCACGCAATCATCTGTCACATATCCAACTATCAAGAATCTTGCTTTTCGGCCTATTTGCAATGAGGAATTGGGTGCTTAATCTTGAATGATTTCGGAAGTTTATTTTACCAATTCCTATTAAGAACTACAATCGCTTCTAGAAACGATCGTTCAACAAGAAACAACGACTATCATATGATGATAATGATGATGATTATGACGGGGCAGTCCCGTAGTACAGTCATCAACAAGTATAACTTAATAACATGCGCGTCATGGGTTCAAGTCTCATACGGGACCGTCCCCCCGTAGCAAGCAGTGACTATCCGGCGGCTTGGTACGGGATAAAGCCTCGAAAGCCTGTATAGGCAGTAGTGTTGGGTCATACGATTCATTTCACGACCCGACCCGGAGTCGGGTGCGAGCCAGTCGGAATCGATTCCGACCCGTGGGTGCAGCGGGTGCGCTAGGTCGGAGTCGGAATCAAACCCGACCCGCGGGGGCAATGAGTTCGGGTCGACCCGAAAGATCAGTAGGTGCGAGAAAGCATAAGCGACTCCGACCCGTTGGTGCAGCGAGTTCGGGTCGGGTCGAGTCAAGATAGGTTCAATCCGACCCGACCCGACCCGAACTCGCCGCACCAACGGGTCGGAGTCGCTTATGCTTCCTCGCACCTACTGATCTTTCGGGTCGACCCGAACTCGCTGCACCCTCGGGTCAAACTGAACCTACCGTGGCCCAACCCGACCCGAACTCGTTGCACGAATGGGTCGGAGTCGCTTATGCTTTCTCGCACCTACCGGAGACGTTGCACCCACTGAACCTACTTGTACCTTTCGGGTCGACCCGAACGACTCCGGGTCGCTTAAGGATGGCTCCGACCCGATATGTTCGGGTCGACCCGCTCATCACTAATATGCAGCCATTTCCGCGTAGGACGTTAATAACTAACATGTGTTAGTTGCTAGCAGGTGCGAAGAAAGCATTAATTTATGTCACAGTGAGTCATGTGTAATTGTATTTGTGCAATTGAGTAGATATCCTCTGGTGTTTAGCTTCTTTACCCAACACGACTACCAGGATTGAATGCTATATGCTCCAAATTTTCGTGAATTTGTATTATCGCTCTCATCGCTGCTCATTTATCATTGCGCTACAACTATTGCTGCTTTCTGTCTACGCTTTTATCCGACTGAATTTACATGCCATAATTTTAGTAGTATAATCAGAGTATGGAAAGTCAATTTAGCGAGGCAAAGATAGTCATTCTGTGCTGTGCTGTAAGAGCTGGTGCAACCATTCGTTTAAGCAATACTGGATCGTCCAGTACGAATGCATGAAGGTATGTTTTACTTTGCCTTATTTTGCCATTTCAGAATGACATAGCAAAGCCATATCCTGTAACAAACACCCACTTCCGGTTTATCGCAACGCTCGATTTAAGCTCACGCGTAGCAACAAAAAAGCCAATTGCAGATGTGCATCGCTTATAGTGAATGCTTCTCCCTGCTCCCTTTTGTCGGAAGCGTGAACGTTACGCGAATAAAAATTCTTCATAGATCATACATGCCCTCCCCGATGTACACTCCCCGGTAGTTCCATTTTTCACCCATAATTTATGATTACACGCTTGAAATTGTAGTGCAACTGCAGCAGCAGCGTTGCAACAAACCGTGTAGAAAAATCGAGCAATGGTGTTTATAAACACGTTTTGTTCATTTTCATCTTCAGCTATCTGCTCGCGCACCTTCTCCTGCTACACTTTTGGGAGGAAGTATGAAGATGGGTTGGGTTTCTTTTTCTGCTCTATTATAGATCATCTTTCGGCTACCACCGGTAGGTTGCAACAACAATAACATGGATGCAGTGCATGGAAGACAAAAAAGGTAACACATCAAGATGAAACAAACCCAATTTTACAGCGTAACGGTAGGCAGCAAACAGAAAAACGCGAAACGATTCCAGCGCTTTGAAGCATAAAATAGTCTAAAGTGAGAAACGAGCTGTTCGTATCTGCACGTATCCTTGGCCCGGGTAAGCGGCAAAGTAGGTCCGTGCAATGTGCATTCAAATAAAACAAGCGCTCGCGCATGGTAACGGCGTAAAACGCCTGAATGTATGCAACAGGGTGTATGATGCTTCGCTTTGCGTTCACTTTTTACCGCAACGCATTCACAAACGCTTTTCAGCAGGCTCGCACACGAATCTCACGATCTTTTGCTGTAAATTGTATGAGAAGCAATGGTTTTTTTTTGTGCCCATCCCTATCGGCAGAGATCAGATACGGCGTTACTCGGAGCAAAATTTTATAACTCATCCTTCTAGGGTTCTAGGATACAAATTCGTTCCAATTCGTTCAAATTACACTACTGTTTGGGGTGTTTCCTACACTGATAAGCCATCATCTGTGTGGCCGTGTATTCCAAGTACCGGGGCAGTTTTGTTTAAGCCTACAATAAAGCGGTTTTCCATCACAATCCTGCGGATGGTTTACACCGCACTAGTGTATTCGTGAGCTTTAGAAATCGATTGAAGCGATTTATCACAAGCGTAAAGAATAATGCGACTGCTTCATAAGCAACACACACTACAAATCATACGTAATGAAAATGAAGAAATAAATGGGCAAACACATACCGATACCGATACGGACATACTGCTAGCAGGGAAGCCCGTGAAGGAAGCGAAGGCTTATGACACTGAACTTGAATTTTGATACAAAAAGGGAGGCAAAACTAAAGATTTTTGTCAGTTTTTTGTTCCCAATATCAGTACGAACTGGCTCGCTCGCTCGCCCGATATTACATTATTTATTTTCGAGATCAGTGTTTTTGTTGGTTGATGCATCCTTTTTACAATCGTGTTTGGCGCAATTGCTTCAAGCAGCGTCAGCACTTCTATTGGATGTTACACTCGGTTTGTTTCATACAGAATGTTATAAATATTTATGCTGTTATTTAATAGATGGTCTACTCTTTCCTTCAATTTCTTCAAAATTATACCACAATGGTAAAGGCTGTAAAGGTGATCGGAATGGTAACTTACATTTGAAAAGTACATAAATAAAAGAAAGCTAGCACAATGTCCAGCTGTAAAGATTTGCGAGTTTTATGCTCAGCTTTTACAAACATAGGAACACAGAAATTCCTTTAAATATTAACAAAAGCTCAATTCAATTGCAAATAAATAATGAAATACGCCGAAACAGTAAAACAAAAAAATAAGGTGAAATACAAACACACACATACACACTCTAAGTATACCGGATATTCCCCAGCATCGGATGATGAGCTTGTTATCTTTTCCGTGTGGCCCTGAAATGGGCCAACTTCCTCGAAACTTTCTAGCTGCTCAAACCGTAGTTGGGCGGTTCCTTCTGCTGTTATTATGATTGTTATTATTTATAATATTATTACTATTTTGCTCCTCTCTTTCTGTCTCTCTCGTTCACACACACACACACACAGTCGCCCTAACGGGGAGATTCGATGAATAATTCATACTTCATAGACGTACGTAGTGGTACGTAGTATGTCCGCTCTGTCCGAGATGTGGCTAGCGTGGTTTTGAC
>AXCO02010575.1:0-11060 GCA_000473525.2 Anopheles melas
TCCTTCATCATCTCCTACCATCTCCACCTTACGATTGGTACTCCTTCTTCATGACCTTCGCGATCGTGCTGAGCTGCATGTTGGTCGTGCCCTCGTAGATCGCACCGATCTTACAATCGCGGTAGAACTTCTCCTGCGGGAAATCCTTCGTAAAGCCGACGCCGCCCATCCAATCGATACACTTCACCGTCGTGCGCTGGGCCACCTCGGACGCGTAATACTTGGCCATGGCGGCCTGCTTCAGGAAGGGTGCGCCGGCCTCCTGCAACCTGGCCGCATTGTACGTCAGCAGCCGAGCCGCCTCGATCTCGGTCGCGATCGTCGCGATCTGATGCTGCATGCTCTGGAACGAGTACAGATCCGAGCCGAACTGTTTGCGCTCCAGCAGGTACGGGATGGTCGCGTCCAGGCAGCCCTGGGCCAGCCCAATCATCTGCGCCCCGATGCCAATGCGGCCCTCGTTCAGGAAGCCGGCCGCGTACTGGTACCCCTTGCCGAACTCGCCGAGAATGTTCTCCTCCGGCACGCGCACATTGTCCATGTGCAGCGTGCAGGTACCGGACGCACAGATGCCCAGCTTGCTTTCCTTCTTGCCCACGGTGAAACCTTCGTACTCGCGCTCCACGATGAACGTCGTGATGCCACGGTAGCCGGCCGAAGGGTTCGCGTTCGCCATGATCAGAAACACACCCGACAGGTCCGAGTTGGAGATCCACATCTTCGTGCCGTTTAGGATGTAGTGGTTGCCGTCCTTCTTGGCGGTGGTTTTCAGCGAGAACGCATCCGACCCGGCCGATGGTTCGGACAGTGCGAAGCTACCGCTGTACTCCTGGCTGAGCTTGGGCAGGTACTTGCTCTTCTGTTCCGCCGTGCCGAGCTTGATCATGAGCGAGTTGACGAGCGTGTTGTGGATGTCGACGAAGGCGGCCGTTGCCGGGCACACCTTGGACAGTTCCTCCACCACCAGCATGGTGGTCATGAAGTTGCACGCACTGCCCCCGTACTCGTCGCTCACCTCAATCCCCATCAGCCCGTTGTCGAACAGGGCGCGCACGACGGACGGATCGAACTGGTTCTCCTCGTCCATCTTCTTCACCAGCGGGGCAATCTGTTCCTGGGCCAGCTTAGCGACCGTTTCCTTCATCACCATCTCGTCCTCGCTCAGGTAGGTGAGGGGCGAGGTGGCACTCTTGGCCGTGCCAAACGAGCTGCTGGCAAACGATCGCGTACCGATCGAGCCCACCGAGCGGACCACCTGGCGGAGAACGTTTTGCAGCATCTTGGTGCAGTGCTTGGTTTCAGATGAAGAGGAATGGAAGAGATGGTCGATCACACACACACACACACACACTGGGAGCGCACTGCGGAGAGTCAACACAACCGGCCACGTACGAGCACACGGATCAACTGACGGGCGGCGGTCGCTCGTACCCACCAGCTAAAGGGCGGACAGTCCGTCGTGCAGGGCAGGTCTTTGCGAAAATTGTACAAACACGCACGCACACAAACACGCACATCGAAAACGGGTTACCAACCCGCGCACACACAGACCGGCGGCGACCGATAGTGGGTTGCTGCCGGTACACGGTTTTAATTCCAGCGCCGTTTGCTTGTGGTAGTGACGAAGATTGGCCTTTAATTTGCGTACATGTGTGCGAGGGGAAGGTGGAGGGTAAGCCGGGGGACACAAAATGAGCCACACAAATACATATTCACTCGACTAATATCTCGAGAACGATCCAATATGCCGTCGCGATCAGCCCAGTCGTTAGAAGAACACACGAGGTACGCGTAATGGAGTCAGGATGGCCATAATATTTCTTGCTTGTTTTTCCTTTGTATCAGTGCATGAGTTAAAGATATCTATTTTTCAATCCAATTTCTAGTGTATGTAGATAAATGTAACAGAATGATTAAATGGCGTCCTGCGGTGGGCTTTTAGTAGGCTAGCTTAAAAGCTTCCCGGATTAGGAGTGGAACTGTAGCGTCGTGTCAGTTGTTCAAACTTCCATAGCAATGGTCGTTAGTTCAAATCTAATTTGGGTTTTATAGAGATATACTGAAAATCGGCTATATAATATTACATTAAGGACCTTTTTAACCTATTACATAGATGACCAGAGATTGTAGCATCAATGTAAAAAACGATATCATAAATAACAAAACACCAATTTTAGTAATTGAGTCGGATCTCTCTTACTCTTCCTCTCTACTCTTCTTATCTTTACTCCCGTTCACCTATACTACATCCCTTTTGAGCTTTTTTCGTACCCGCTAAGAAGCCCAAATTACCTAAGCAACAGAAGTCCCTATGTTCGCAATATGTTAACCGAATGCCATGGATATACTGCGGATCGTATTATCAAAAATAAACCTAATATTTTCCGTATCAATATCCTTTGTAAAGAATTATAACCAAAACTAAATGTAAACCAGATATTTTTTTAATAAATTCAACGGATATCATTAAGTTTACCATTTACATTACAGGATTTTCCAGGAGTTCTCAGAGAACACTTTATTGACTCTTTCTTAAGTGAACTTAACTTAATGTAATGGGAATTGAACTCTATCGCACTCTTGTTGAACAAATCCAAAGGGAATTTCCAAGGCGCTTCTCCGAAAATCATATAACCATCATATGAAGTTCTCTTCCAATAGGAAAGAGCCAAGGAAGTGGCCCACAACTATGAGAACCCCTGGAAAACCCTGTAAGATAGCATTACTAAGCCGAATGGAATAGATAGAAGGATATTAGAAGGTTAGCTATTCCTAAACCTCTTTTAAATGTTAGTTATGGTTAATTAACTTTTTATGTAAATGCCTTGGCATTACTGGTAACTTTTTCACAGAAAGTATTTCAGTACGTATGAAACCGTGCAAAGCAACTGTGTAAAGGAAGGATGTAATACAATTAGTTTTAGCATTCTGAAGCTCCCTGTCTGTCTGTATTTATTCTAATGGCTTAATATAAAACCTTCTAACAAAAACAAAAACATGATCACGATCACATAAGCTAGCTAAGATCACTGTTGACCACCCCGCTTGCTTCAACTTAACCATAGTGAATATCAACGACCAATTGGAGACGCAAACACAAACAACTTTCCTGCTTAATTGACGACGTTAGCGCCTACGGCACAGACAGGCCGAGACGAGCCCCAAAGGCGGATACGGTAAGCCCTACGCAGAGAAACAACAACCACGTCCGTAATAAACGCATGTGTAGAACCACTATCATACCATACCAGATGTCTATTTTTTTACTTTTTTTCGATTTATGTGTATTGGTGGTGTGCCCTAAAACCGAAACACTACCCCTTGTCAACAACATACGAAGGTGGGTGAAAATGGTCCAAAAAAATTAACGGTACAAAGAACGCGACACGGGTGTGCACGATAAGATAACACGGACACGTTACGTCCCTGCCCCCCGATCTCGTCTGATGGTGGGCTGGAACGTTCTTCGTTGCGTTTTGAAATCAAGCGTAATGCGAAAATGACTGACACGTGTTTTCCTATATAGCGGGAGGGTATGTGTGTGTGTCTCTTCCATTTGATGACGACAACCGGCTGTAGTCAACGGCCCCAACCTTGAGCAATGAGGAACTGTGCCCGGAATGAAGATCAACCCGGTGTGTAATGCGTATATGTTTGACCCCGTTGCGCACGCCGAACGCGCTATCGGAGTAGGCCAGGTAAAAGAGGGGTGGTGTATTTTGTGTATCCTTTGGAGGTGCTGATAAAGCTTCTTGCAGGGCTTCTTTTCTGAACGGTTGTCATGCCAGCGAAAGGTCGGTCGAAGCACACACCACCAGACGACAGGGACACACACAATTCTGTTTCTCTATATTTTCTTTTCCCTCTGTATGATTACGTTGAATTTGAAAACAACATTATTTTATTTCGGCAGTACTTCATATTACAAAACTGAAATCAGATATTACAATGATACTTTCTCAGGTAAGCTAGTTTAGAAAACAAAAACTAAACATTTCTCTCAATTAATAGGACCACCAATATGGCAAACGTTTGTGTTTGCTTTCATACTCTTTGCAAATTGATACTGATCTGTCATTTTTTAAACGTGGTTAGCCTCCTCCTGCGCCATCTCCAGACGCTCCTCATCATTATTTGCTCTCACACAACCGTCGGAATCGGATGACCGTGCAAAAATCTCAGTCCAGAGGTCCAGGAACGTCGTCATTTCGGCAATCATACTCGCAGCAATGAACTTAACGCTACTATCGCGCGCCCCTATCACCCGCAGTTTTGCAGTAGTCGAAAGCGAATTTCACAACAGAGGGGGGAACAGAGCGACCCGCGGCAACCCACGGACCCCCTATCAACCCCCAGCCGTCTCGGGAAAGAAGAAGAGGAGAGCGAGAGTGTGTTTGTGTCTCACTTCTCTATGCTCGTCATGAAATCTCAGTGCCCTCGTGTATGTTAGTGCACGGTTGATTGAATTAAATAACATTTCATTTCGCTTTCAAACAAACGGGCAACTGCCCTTCGCCCCCTTAGCCGGTGCGCTTCGATGTTGGCAACACACACACGCACAGCCGCAACACGCACCGGTGCTTTTTCTATGCTCTGTTACTAATCGCATCCAGCATTCAGCTTGGATTTGCGGTCTTTGTGTGTGTATTGCTTTTTTGATCGCGATGATCGCGCTTTAACCTTGCTACTAGCCGCAAACCGTTCCGGAAGCCGCCGCCGCCACCACGAAATCGCTTATGTTACCAATTACAAAATAAAACAGTGCTCGTGTTACAGCAGGTTGCTGATTTTACTGTACTCTGGTGTGTGGTGGTAGCCCTACTACTACTACTACTACACACACACACACACACACACACACAGTAACGGAGCGACTCCCCCTACGCTTTCCCGTTTGGAGGCTTGGCTGCGGTCAAAAAGGACGTCACGGAACCGGTTTTCGAACGTATAGATATGCTGGTAAGCAGCCCTTGCGATTGGCGGCGCGTGTAGATGGATGTGGGCTTGTTTTTCTCTGCTTTGGTAGACACACACACACACACACAAAAACAGTGTATTTGGAGAACGGGTTTGCAGTTGAATGTTAAAAAAACTAACATGTTTTGGCTGTATTGTCAGGTCATTAGTATCAGAGTACAGTCGTGTAAACATTGACGCGTGCGATTTGCATTCAAGGGAGGTGAGTCATGGAATGATCGTAACGTTCTCACAACACAGCGACATCGGGATGGTGTACAAATCCTTTGCTTATTTAACAAATGTACAAAAGTTTATATTAAACATAATATCCTTAGCTATTGTTTCTGTACTTTTTCTTCGTTGAATAAGTAATTTAAATGAATTCACGTGGTTGTTTCTAGTTCTCCCTTACTTATTTTTAAAAAGGTGAGCTAAATGTTCAAGCAAAAACTAAACTGGACGGGAGCGTTGGTAGGTAAGTAAATTATACCGATGTAAAGGGATGAAATAAAACGTACGAACAAAAAAAAAAAGAAATTGACACGAATCAATCGATCCGATAAGTCTAAAAACAACTCACATCCACTGATGGATTCCACTGTAAACACGCACAGACAGCACATACACAGAGCCCTGCCTGCTGGTTGCTTCTTAATACTTCGACAGAGAGACGACGACGTTGCACACGATTTAACAACAGGTAATAATAAAAAAGAAAATCTCACGCATAACACAGCTCACAGCTTTTGCATCCTCGAAAAGCTAGCCGTTATGCGATCGTAACGGATCTTAACAAAACATAGTGAAGAAAGAAGAAAGAAAACAACTATCCTTCCCACACCACTCCTACCTGCCCGGTCGTGTGTCGGCCTAGAGTCGTCTCTTGCGCTTGCTCGGTGGAGCAAAGCTGCTCACCGGGCTGGTGTTGTTGTTCTCCACATCCGAGGTGGTGGTACGCTTGGGGACCGGCTCCTCCACCTGCAGCGATATCTTCATCAGCTGTTCCGCCCGGCCCACGACGTTCGGATCGCGCAACCAGCTGCTCTGGAGCAGGGTGTCGATCGAGGGTCGCGAGCTGGGATTGACGTTCAGTATGTCGTAGATGAGCTTTTTCGCTAGCGGCGATACTTGCTTCCAGACGCTGTGGCGCATCTTAAAGTTGCCGCGCTTGATCTGCTCCACCGCCGGCGAACCGTACTCGTCCGAGAAGGGCAGGGTGCCGCTTAGCATCGTGAACAGCACCACGCCCAGGCTCCAGATGTCCACCTTGCGGGTGTATGACCCGCGGCCACCGGTTTGCAGCACTTCCGGCGCAACGTACAGTGGCGTGCCGCAGATGGTGCGCATGACCGAGTTTTTGCGCACGAATTTGCTCAGCCCAAAGTCGGAGACCTTGAGCAGCGTGTACTCGTTGTGATCCTCGAGCAGGATGTTGTCCGGTTTCAGGTCGCGATGAGTGATTCCTGTGCGTGGTAGAAATAATTGTTAATAAAGTTGGCTGTAAATTCGTTTTTTTTGTAATAATAATACGTAAAGTTTTTCCAGGATGTATTAAACTCAATCTGTATTCTATATTCTACTTGATTTACAACCTCTCCTTGATATACAGCACATGGATGAATGAAACCATTTAAAACATACAATCAGCTGTACGAAATTGGATCGCCAATCGATAGTCTAGCTTTACTTCTATCCCACTACCTTCTTCACGCGAGATAGATGGGAACAAAAACGAAATGGTAATGCGAAGGTCAATAACACAAAACTCTCTAAGGTTCGATCTGATTTGGTCGATTTTCTACCTGCAACATTCAACGAAGATCCTCGTCATGTGAATACGGCGGCCGTAAATCTTAACATCTGACAGGCAGCACTACTATGCGAAGATTAAGCGCAAAAGGAAGGAAACGAGAAGCGGAGAGGATCTTTAATCTTCCCTCGCTGTATACATATATACAAATCGGAGTGCTACTTCACAACCACACGAAATACGGTACACCCATTTTGGGCAACGACGATTCGATGAATATTGTTTTGTAAACGTTCGTTGCGTATTCACACAACATTCAAGCTTACCTTGCTCGTGCAGGTACTTTACGGCGTGGCACATCTGGAGAAAAAACAGCTTGGCCGTCTTTTCCGGCAGAAAGCCTTTGCTAATAATGCGCGACAGCAGATCGCCACCCTTCATGTACTCTAGCACCATGTACACCGAGTCAGGTTTGTCGACGATGTCGTGCATTTTGATCACGCAGGGCTGTTTCGGGTGGGTGAGAAAACAAATAAAAAAAAAACATCAATAACAACTCTCATGAATTCAACATCATGTAAATACTGGAAGGACATGCTTACGTGGTCAAGATTTTTCATAATGTTAACTTCGTTCATCACCCGCAGTGGATCGTTCAGGAACTTTGGACGGCTCCGCTCATTTAGCGGATCCTTCGCCACGTGCTTCATGGCGTACGGTTGGCAGGAGACGGTATCGTGCAGCAGATAGACCGTTCCGCACGCACCCGAGCCCAGCTTGCGGCCGACGTGATATCGATCGAGCAGCTCCTTCGCCTTAATGTCCGACTGCATGCTGTACCGCAGGTCGTAGTACACGAAAGCCCGTATGCTGACGCCCGCGATCGAGATGATATCGTTGTGCTTCAGGATCATGCATTTGTTCGGCCCAATCAGTCGCCCGTTTACGTACGTTCCGTTTCGGGAATGGTCCTGGAACGAGAATTGAGCGTTCACGTTTTAATAAAAATGATGATTTCAATTCCTTTGCTGGTTACGTACATGTATGTAGGTAGGGCTGGTTGTGTCGTTCAGATCCTTCTTGATCGTGAAGTGGTGCTTCGAAATTCGGCACAACTTGGAAGGCGGGAGGTTGGCTTCATCCAAGATCAGATGGCATGTGCCTTCTCGTCCCACCTTAAACTCACTGTGGCGCAGGTCTGCAAAGATAGGAAAAAAGAAGAATTAAACTTTCTTTATCACGTTCGAAACAGTAAACAAATAACACTTATCATACATTAACTCAAGGAAGTGTGATACATAGATAGACAAATAATGGGTGCAAACTAGCAAAGATTTGGTATCAATTTACAGTGCAGCACACTATAAAATAATGCTATAACTATTGGGTACCGTAGATAATAGACGGAGCACGAGAAACGTAGAAGGTGGGAATTTTAGTACCGAGGCTTTTCATTTTCACATGCTTGCCCAGCAACTGGCCATAGCTAGGGTGCTCGATCGGTTGACTTTCCAGCGCCGTATCTTGCGTCATTTGGGTCTGGGTGGCCGTCTGTGTGTCCAGAATTGCTTCACTGTTTGCCATGTCGCTTCGTTTGATGATGTTTTAATATTGCTTTTGCTTGCAGAAAGGAATAAAAATCACGACTCCGTGCGGTAGTACAGCACACGATACACTTGATTCCTAGTGCCGGTCAATAGACAACAGTTCGAACGGCTCAACACAAACGCTCGCCCACTGCACTACACTGTCGGAAGAGGTTATTTTGGATAAAATTTTGCCGTGCGCAGCATTAAGGGATGCTACGACATATTTGAGGGAAGCTTTTCTTCTCACGCGCTGCCAGGACAAGATCGCGATGGAGGACGGTGGATGGTTGTTTAAGCCGAATGCGTCTTTGTGTGCGTACAAGATGATTGTTGGTTGTTTTCTTTACGCCGCTTTTTATCCTTTTCCTTCCACACGCGTGTTTTGACGGCGAGCGAGGAAACGAGATAACTAGCGGTACGCTCTGATAACCGGTTGTCGGTTCCGCGTTGCGCAGATCAAACTGTTTTCAAACTGTTGCTTATTTAGATGAATTTGTGGTTCTATTGCAAGTTGAAAGTTCGTTTTTGAACATTAAAAACGAAACACCGAGCCAAGTATTTGCTTATCTATAGTTCAACTACGGAAACTGTGTTTTAACCATTTGCTCCGCAATGGCACAACGGATTCAAATGTCAAGTGATGAACACTGCGCTGTAAACGGAGACATGTCAAATTGATGAAAAGCGCGCACAAATAGAAAATTCACGTTTTTCTTCGACTGCGGGTTTGTTTTTATGGTAAATATTCCTATTTTTACAAACATTTCATCCGCTTTCATGTAAGGAAGGAAAATTTGTCGCAAATTCATTTTGGACGCAGAATTTTCAACGAGAATTTTAGATGACCATCTTTCCTATAGAAATCTTGCGTGCTGTTTCAACCGATCCGTCAAATCGCGATGACAGCTGTCGTCTTCGGTTTTCGTAAGACAAGGAAAAATCGTACCTGCTGCAAGTTTTCACTGTTCTCTTGAAAAGGAGATTTCTAATTTTCTTTTCAAGCGCCACACTAAAGCCACGACGAATTGTGCTTGCGGGTAACGGTGCGCTAGTGGGGTTTGGCTGCTGCTGCTGTGGGTGGTGGTGGTGTACGAGGAGGTGGGGAGATCTGCGCCGTGTTTTGGTTCGGGCTAGCTGGAGTAGTTCGCTGGAAGAGTGTAGAGTGGAAGGCAAGAGTGAGCTGCTGCTGCTGTATAATAATTCTTCGCCGTGCTGCTAACCAGTCAGTCCAGCGAAATCACGTTTCCC
Organism: Anopheles melas; assembly: GCA_000473525.2. NCBI lineage: Eukaryota > Metazoa > Arthropoda > Insecta > Diptera > Culicidae > Anopheles > Anopheles melas. The sequence goes on from AXCO02010575.1 coordinate 9,547, forward strand.
AGCCACCGTTCGCCACCGCACAAAATGTCCAGCAAGAAGGAGGAAATCGCCGACAGTTGGGAAGAGATCGACGAAGAGCGGGTAGGTACAGGGACTCGGTACAGACGCGTGGTAGTGGGATGCTGGCAGTGTAAATTTCGCTCCCATCCATCATCACATCACCATGGTGACCTTGTTGACTAATTGACGCACTGTTCTTTTTTTTCTGGTGTGGCTGATGTGTGTGCGCTCGTGTGTGACACTTTCGGCGGCTGCATTTGGGTTTCCCCTTGGGTCGCGTACACCATCTATCAGTTGGCCAACGCGATAACGATACTGAAAAACTCCACCAGCCCCGGCACGGAACAGACGGACAGCGCTAAGCCATCGAGCGCATCGTCGGGAAACGCGGCTCGGCAGAACTCCCTACCGCAGATGCTGGAGGAGGAGCTGCGCCCGAAGATGGTGGTCCGGCCGATGCAAATTCTGAAGCGCCCACAGAGCAGCGGTGCGTCGGAAGGGAAGAGCCCGGCCGACAGTAAGCCCAAGACACAGATCAAATCACTCGATCAAAGGAGACAGGAGTATGCCGAGGCCCGGTTGCGTATCCTCGGTTCGGCTCATGACGACGAAGAAGCTGAGTAAGTGGCGGCTGCATGTGGCAGCAGCTTAAGACGCTGTTTTAATATTGCTGCTTATATCTTTTTTGTCCACAGAACGAAGAAAAATACTCCTGCTACAAACGGATATCGAGTAAACAATGTTAACAACAACAACAGCTCCAGTGGGAATGGTAGTTCCAATACTAGCGGGAGCGTTGGTCCAGGCGCTGGTGGTGGTGGTGGAGAAGTAATGGCCGGGAATGGTGCAAATAATAATGCGTCAAACGTTTACCGCTATCATTCACCGTACCGGCAACAGGCCCCGATCGGAACGTTTCCTCCAGCGATGCAAAATGGGCCGCCGGGTCGGGCGGCACAGGCAGGTCCCGGTCTGTACTACTCAGCACCCAACCTTCACCACCATCCACACCATCCCATGCATGGCACACACCCGATGCATCATCCGTTTCCGCCAATGCCACAACACCACCACCATCATCATCAGCAGCAACAGCAGCAGCAACAACAACTCAGTAGCCATCCGTACCAACACCAGCAACACTTTGCCCCGCTGCTTAATCATCAGCCCGCGGGAGGCGGTCGTGATGGCGCATGGTACGCCGGGGGCCGTAACGGTGGTAACGTACCCGGCGCGGCCGGCTACTACCCCGGGAAGGGATACGGCGAAGGAGGTGGACCGATGTCTTCGCCACTGCTGGGACATGCACCGCCCGGTGTCATCCCCAACCATACGATGCCGTACAGTGGTGGCGCTGGTGGAGTGTTCACGCAAGCTAACTCGCACGGCAGTGCCGGAGGATCAAATGTCGTTTCGAATCAACACGTGCTACGTTTGCCTGCCGGGCCGGATGGTTCCCAAGGTTTCAACATGAGACGGTAGCCAACTGCTGCCGGTGAAGGTGGTCGTCGTGC
>AXCO02010576.1:0-11002 GCA_000473525.2 Anopheles melas
AAAGAGCTTTTAGAGTTTTAAAATAAACATGCCCATAAAAAAACAAAAATCGTGTAGTTTATTTCATTGATGACGCCTTGCTTGAAAATAAAACGCAAAGAAAAATAATCCCCGGGTACCGTGGCATAAGGAAGCTGCTTAAGCGCGTTGTAAGGAATGACCAACCTGGAACTTTGATGCTGCTTAACTACTGCAAAAAGCAAATTCAAGCAGCGATCTTTAGCATGCCAAAATGAAAAACATATTTGGTTGTTTGGGCAATTTCCTATGCACTTCCAACAGTTTTGCCGTAGTGAACCTTCAGTTTTGTTATCTTTGAAACGTATTTTAAAGCATTTTTAAATCAGTGGTGACAATATCTCAACCGTCAAACCGCCAATACAACTCTCTGTTTGTTCCGCATTCCATGTATTCAGCACGCTCCCACTTTACCCCAAGATTAATTTACATGACGCTAACAATAGGGCCAATAGGGCTGTTCTAACCCTACCCCAACGTGGTTGAAGCGTGTTTGAATCTACGACCCGCCACACACAAGATCAACCCCTCATAATTAACCAACCTACTCCCCATGCAGCTCTCATCTACATCCCTCCGAATGGTCCTGACTTTCTACGATCAGAAGAATTACGCAAGCATTTTCCATACATGAACATTTAGTGTGTATTGAGTAGTTTTTTGTTTGATTCTTCCTTAGTTGCACTTCTAGCTCAGTGTACGTTTCGGTACAAAAGATCATCGAAATTGCCCTCTATTTATGCAATAATTGGCATGGAGTCTAGCGGACACTTTCACTCGCGTGCTATTGTTAGACTTTGTTTGAGATTGCAACCTAACTCCCAGCTTTTTAGCCGATCTATTGCTCTATTTCTTTAATGTCGTTCCTCGACCAGCTGCTGCAGCTGCACACGCGATCCCTGCTGTACACGCGTACCGGGGTTGTAACTCCCCACATTACCCCACATTACTGACCGAACGAGTTGGAAAGTCTGGCAAGGAGTCGTCGCGCAAAACCCATCGAGATTGTGTTGTGTTTTGGGTGAGCTGAACGTTACATAACCCCGGGCCCGGGGTTTCGATTTATCATACCCAGGAACTGCTAACCATTGCGATCGACAACCGATGCTGCTGCGACGACCACTACGATCACGACCGGGCGCGCGAGAAGAAAACGCGCGAATGGCACACACGGAGCAAAACTTGTTTTTCGGGTGAACCACCCCCAAAGGCCCAAAATTTCTTGCCGCGATCAATTGATGGGGAGTTTTTTTTTTGGTTGTTGTTGCTTTTGGAGTTTTACTTTGGGATGGAATTGCGTGACCAAAGTGGGACACATCGATGGAGTTGAAGGAACATGTATTTTTCACCCCCCGCAAAACGGTTGACCAATGGATTAAAATATTCTTATACACGACTGTGAGCCTTCGAGGCGCTAAAATTAAGCTTCAAATTTATACGACGCCCAAACCCGTAACTAGAATACGCGAATCTCGTGCAGACACTTTATCGGAGGTTATATTGGGCTCATCTCATTATGCATTCTAAAAACTTGATTTCTACGAAAATAAAAAAAAAACTGCATTATACTTATAATTTAATTCTCATTTGCATACATGATCTACATATACATAATGCACACAGAGAGGAAAGAGAAGAAGAGTGTGATAAAAATTGCTATGTTTTTTGTAGCTTTTTAGTCCGCAATCTTCCTCCTCTGGTAAACAACTTTGTAAGAAAAAAGATATAAAAAGAACATTACAACAAAATGAAACGAAACTCACAATGATCTTTCTTTCATTGCGATTATCAATGGGCTAATGCGACTTGGTGAATAAATTCAACTCGTTGTGTGACCCTTTGGAGCTCCAGCAGCGCAATGATACAGACGCGCAATGATAATAGCTTCCAACCTTAAACCCTAAACAGGCACCTAACGCTGAAGCGATTCCCTGCAGTGCAATTTATTAAATCCTCCACGCTTTTAATGGCGTCACGGCACACTAACACGCCCCAGATACACACATAACGCGCACGCACCAATCGGGCGGACTTGAAAGGCGGATATTCTGGCTAGTGGTTGATAAGAATGCCTCCAAGCATCTCCGCGTCCTCCCTTCCACTCCCTAGGGGCGAGTGGGCGACACCAGCAAGCCCAAGGGTCCAAGCCCAATGGTCCAAGCAAGGGATCGTGTGCCTAGCCCCCGTCCTGTTGCCTACCAACCAAAGCCGGTTTACCGTCTCAAGGTTGACCATGTTTCGGATCGCCAGGCAGGCAACACCAGTGGAAGGAAAAAAAAACAACAACAACAAAAATCATGCACCCAACATGTAAAGGTGGACTTTGCCTGGTCCTGTCGTGCCAATTCCAGCCAAGTTTCCGCCTTGGACACTTGGGAGCGAAGGAGGGAGGGATGAATCCACTTTCTTGGACATGGTGGACATGGAGTTGGCAAGAACTGGTATTCAATAGTTGGCGTGTCGTTGCTGAACGGTTTGTCGCCGCCTCGGACCGGAGTTGGTGGGATTTGTCGCGCAAAAGCCTTTTTCTCAAAACGCGTCCATAATCTGCTGACGTTTGCAAGCGTCGTTGGGGCGTCGTTGAAAACAAAGTCTGAAGCAGACACTTCAACCAATGGGGATCCTCCCCGAAATAACAAGCCACGCCACAAATGGGGGAATCCTGTTGACCAACATCGATAAACCATCGGTCCCGATCGCTATCGGGCAACTGACGGGACAACACAGACGCTCCAACCTTTATCGTGCTCGTATCATCTCTTCCAGAAGGGAAACACAGGGCAAAACACGCGGCGGGTTGGCACTGAGGGTTGATTAGATTGCCCCGGTGGTCATGCTCGTTCCACTTACGAGCGCGCGCGCGCTCTACTCAAGATGTCTTCAGATGACACTGGTGAGTACTACACGTCACGGAACCGGTAACCTGTGTTGAGTAGGCTGCGGTGCAGGGGTGGACGATAAGATAGCATCCGTGTGTGTGTTGTGTTGCATCGATCGGTGAAGGCGGGTACCCAATCATTAAAAGCTTCCGTGCCTCGGTGGCCGGAGACACCGCAAACCACACTTCCTGTCTTACGCATCTCACTCTCTCCCTATCTCTAAGCCCATGCAACACTCTGAACGAATGGAAAATGCAGTTTTTTTGTTGTGTTTGCGAATCGAATCAGTATTACGCAGCAGGCTAATTGTACCGTATGCACTTACCAACTAGACGCTTACATCATATTCGGGGCCCGATTGCGAGAGAGAACTTAGATGCCGGAAACCCGGAACAGATTGCAGATGGACCCGGAACGCCAACGCCACATCTGGAGCATTCAAAACTACTGCATCGCTTCTGATGGTTTTTGATTATTGCCTCGTTTGGGTTTCATCTCTTCACCAAACCTAAAAATAGCAACATCGAAACGATTCAATAATGCTAACGTGCAACCTCACCCGTAGCAATTGCTTGCCTGTTCGGCCGATGCATTGCCACTTTCGTCCCAAATGCACGCCGACGACTTCACCAATCGAAAGGGAAAGTGTCGATCCGAGGGTTAGATAGAGTGCCGCGCGGACAACTGCCACGGAGTGATAGAATCGTGTTTCGGTCCCGCGCGCAGGCTGCTGTGATCTTGGTCGCTTGGCAGGCAACACACTCTTCCGGGTGGGTTGCAATCTCCTAGACAACCGACGACGACGACGACGACGACGTGGGCAGAGCTCAGGGGCTCAGGAGGTTGAACTTTCGCGCAAACGAATGCGCAGGGGCTTGGTGGATTAGGTAATACCTAGCAGCCTTTCTGCAGCCGGATGACTTTTACGCCCGTGTCCCGCTTTTTCAATGCTTTCAATACCCTTCTTCTGCTTCTTCCTTTTCCTCCAGCCGTTTTGCTAGTGGTTTTGCTCACCCACGCTACATGGCCACCCACTCACCCAGCAGCAGCAATCAAGGGGGGAGGAGGGTGGATAAATGGTACTAGTTTCACCTTTCGGTCGTTCGTGGCTTGTCGCTGTCGTCATGCAATGGCTGCACCAAAAGGAGGGTCATTCAACTTGCAACAGAAGAAGCAGGAAGGGCTTTTCCCCCAGCTTGGCTCCTCGAAACCTTTTCCATCAAGGCCTTTTTGGGGCGAGAATGGCATCGGCGTTAAGCGTTCACCAACCTCCCCACCGTGGCGCAGTAATGAGATAGGTTTGGTATTTCTGTACGTGTACCGTGAGGTTCTGCACGGTATCATCGCTTATTTAGATGGCCTTTCGGACTAGGGTTTTGCTGGTTTTCGCTTCATTTGCTGAAAAATTAAATTTTAAATATTCAGTTAAGGAACTTAAAGCCAGCGATAGTGAGAAGGACTCAACCCAGCTGATGAGATTTCTGATCAGGATTTATTTAAAATGGAAAAATATTCTTTACTATTGGAATTCAGTCGGAATTCATCGTGTATGTTGCAAATCAAGCAATGAGACAGCAATAGAGTTCTCCATATTCTTATGATAACTTCTGATGTTTGTACATATTAATATAAATTGTCTATCAATTCCAAGCTTTTTTATACATTTTTCAAGATAGAAGCCAAGTTGTTTCTTTTCAAGTTATTTAAACAAATCATTTTCACTACAAATTATTCATTGGGCATGCTTCAAAATGAGTTGAAATGATTTTTTTAGATATATTTTTAACTTCGTCTAATATAAACATACTTGCTTAGGTTCAACAAACTACAAAAACGAATTGTGTTTTGAATTCTCACCTTTTTTTGACATTCCAGAAGAAGGTAGAAGAAAACACCAATAAAGTTTTTGTGATGACAGATGATGTGATGATACGCAGAGAAATGCTTGGAGTTGAAACAAGCTTCAAATTTCAAATGTCCGGAATTTGCTGATATGTACTGTACTGTAATATCAAAGGGATCAGCATAGCGAAACATTGCAGAGTACATATTATTCTGATTGTGCGACGAACATCCTTACATTGGTTCTATGTGATGAGCATGAGTGCCCAAGATCTACTGAAACAGTTATATTTTCAGAATTTCTGTTCAGAATTCAGCACAAATGTTAAACCACATAACTATAAAGAAGCAAGTTCATAATTGGAGAAATGATCTACAATAAATGAGACTTACAGAAGACAGAGTTAGTTACACAAAGACAAATCAATGTAGAAGCAACGAGCGTTCAACAAGTAAATTCAGATACTGTACCAATCGGTAAAACTACTCGTAAAATACTAGATAATTGTTCTCCTTGATCTCGCCATTCGGTAAATCCACAAAGATCCGTTGCGTAGCATTGGAACTTGGTCATCTTTGCTAAGCGAACTAAAATTAATACTAAGCCAATAAAACAAAAGTACTCATAATTAAATCCTCCCAATCGATCATTTAAGATAGTCATTATCGAGTTTAGTCATTGGTTGACTTTCCTTGAAAGCATCAAACGCTGAGGTGAAGTGGTCCCATATTTCCTCTTCAAGTGCTACAGATCGCCACTACTTCAATCGAGTCGGCAACGGCAACAGCAAAGCCCGGGATAAACTCGAACAAGACAAATGTTGCAAAACAATTCTCGCGATAGTGTATCGCGATAATCAATCACACTTCCTGTACAACATCGAACTAGCCTTTAAGCAGGAGTTGGTGTTGTATCCGCAGGCATTGTAGGCTAAAACAGTGGGTCTTTTTCATTTCTACTCACTGTGGCACTCACTGTGGCACGAATCTGAAGACCCGTCTTCACACCCATTCACCCGACGCAACGCAATAAGGCAACGGAGTTTCAGGGCCAGTACCTTTCGAAATGTGGAGGAACCACCCCTACGGTGCTTCATTTCCTTAAACTCAAACGAAAAACGAACCACACACAAAAAAAAGAGAGTTGACGTGACGGTGTCTACTACTGCCAATATTGCTTACGTTCTAAATTGGTTCCACTCGATCGAGCAGCACCTCAAGTGGTGGCGAGCTTGTTTGTTTTTTTTTGTTGTGTTCCTTTCTTGGTTTTAACGATTTTTTGCAAGACGGAAATACTGTTTTCCACACTGACCGGTGGTGCTCGGTTTACGAGGTAAAGTGCGAGCTTCGAGTGCGAGCTGTACGCTCGGTTTGCACAGTTTGCACGAACCGAGTGACAGCGAGAGAGAGAGAGAAAGAGTGAGGTTGAGTAGGAGTTGTCGTGCAAGTAATTAGCCAAACGCGTATGCGGTATGAACCAAACAAGTGACGTAAACATTTGTCACCGGTAGATCAAGGAATAAATATTAATTGGGATGATAACAAGCGCAAAAGAATGAGGATAAGATAACAACTAAGTATAAATTGGGTAAGAAGAGATGTACTACCTATAACACAAACATTCAATGAGTTGCACTCATCACTTATCGATCAAGTACCGCAACAGATGCTAATAAAGTTGCTGTAGTTTAACAACGTTCAATAAAAAAAACCAAGCCGACACTTTCCCACACCTTTTTCCTGAATCGCAATAAATTTAAGTCCGATGCGATCGTAAACCATTCATCACCAGCCATTTGCCAATTCCGATAGGGGAACCCGTGACCCTCACGTGGAAAAGCCACTGCAAAATTTGCAAAAAAAAAAAATCGCACCGGTCAAGACTGTCGATCGACCATGACGAATGATCCTCAGTAGCAAGCATCAATGAGAAAAAGAGGGCATCAAAAACTCAAAGTTGGTGTCAAAGTCGAATTTGATGATGCGGTCTATATGTGTGTGTGTGATAGGTTTTTTTTTGGACAATATTTCAACTTTTCTTCGGTTCGCAGCACAGTTTTTATTCGCACAACTTGTTCCTCCCCGTGCGATGCTGCCACGCTGTGCCAATGGGATTGGGTTTGGTCAGGCAAGCTAGCAAGCGTCGGCAAAGGGAAAGGAGAAAAAATGTCAAGGCTAACGAGATAAAAGTGAAAAAGCGCAGTGACAGATCGTTCGATCGCACCACAAACCTACTGAGTTGTATAGCAGCGACAACACTACAGTCGATCCCAATCACAATCGATTCCAGTGGTAGTACCTCACCTGGAAGTCGAGCACCACCACCACGCTTAGAAGGAAACGAGGCCTCACACTCTATGGTGAATAAAATAATTATAATAACACGCTCACAGGGGATGCTTTGTATGGGTGGGGCGGACGCTATTATATCGTCGAAGGTGACTGGCCAAATGAAAATGAAATTCAAACTCAATAGGCACACGGCAGTGTCTGATTGTAGGAACAGGTTTGTGGGCTCCTCCTGGATACGGGTCCATCAGAATCAGAGCTACCGGAATGGTTACCGGTGGTAGTAGAACTGGTTCTCTTCTGCTGGATTCAGTATGATTCTAAAGGTCAACAGGAATGGTATATCTTGGAGGATGGGTGTTTTTTTACAGACAAAGAGACGTATTCCAAATCAAACTCGGAGCAAACTTGGCGATCGTCCGCGACATCTTAAAGTCTGGCTTTACTGATTTTGTTAAATTTAAATAAAATTTCTATGAAAAGACGGGGGTTTTGTAAGTTTATGAGATACGGAAGGAGGTCGAAATCCTTTCTGGAAGCGTAATCTTGAATTTATATTTGTAACTCTTATCGTCTAGCGTTAAACATCAGATAAAAAGGTAAAACATTACAAGCGAATGTCTAAATTACTTTGGGTACGTAATTTTCTAATTATTCTTCATTTCAGTACGGAACGCATTCGTTGAATTTCAGGTATTAGGACACTAGTTTTAACCTTATACTTAACTATTGCTTCATTTTAGTGAAGTAAAAACTAGCAATCTATTTAAACAGCTTGAAAATGGAAAAAATACTTCTTTAAACGTGTAACTCACTAAAATGTTCTACGAGCTAGAGAAATGTCGAATAAAGCAATCATTCAGAAAAGTCGGAAATCATGTAATCTAATTATAAACAATAGGAGATAGCCAATAGAAAGAAAAGAATCATGCATTATTCTTCTTCCTATGGGCTCATCAGCTCTGCCCTAAGGGAGTTCTTAAAACAGACCTAACACTTAAAACCTTGCCTATATGATAAGCCCTTATTGATAAGGTTAGGAATAGTGATAAGACCTCTACTTAAATCTGGGTGAGTGTTGCACAGCAAGAAGAAGAGTGAAAAGAGTGTAACAGGAACAAGTACTCATCACCAGTGGATTAAAATAGATACGACGGATGGTTTCAATGTTTCTTCTACCTGGTTCAATGTAAGTGGCCTAGTATTCTTGTGGAATCCCCCATCCCCCGAAATAGCAAGGAGTGGACTGACTATCCAAATAAGACCGGAAGCATGAGTAAAAAAAACTAGAACATTTAGCGTGACATACGTCAATTCTTGATAGAAACATGATGTTATGGTGCTGGTCAATAGGATGAAGGTTGCTAATTCTTCTTCTTATCTAGCGCATTAGCCTTAGTTGGTATAGGTCTAGACGAGCCACTCCAATGGTTTTTATTGTCAGTTACTTGATGGGTAATCTACCGAACGAAGAGAGTAATTCCCCGGGTTCGGCGAAACAATAGTACTACAATGGTTGATGATCGACTAATGCATTTGCTTTCTGGAACTAACAGTCGGCAGGATAATCATTCCGTTACAGGAGTGTTTCACATGTTCTTTAATAGTTGTTAGACAAATTATCGACTCTTTTTTAGGGGGGAAATGAACTTCATTTCATGGGAATTGGTCTCTGTACCACCATTTTTTGAGAAAGCCCATAGGAATTTCTAAGGAGCGTGCCCAAAAAGGGTGCCACTTTATACAATTCCAATTATATAAAGATCACTTCACATAAATAAGGATCAAGTAAGTGACCCACAATTATGAGAATCCCTGAATAACAGTGTGTATAAACGATCAGGTTGCTAAGACCAGAGTTGTGGACGGTATAATGAATTAATTCAGTTAGAACACGCCTTTCCCTTATTCTTATTGGTGTAACCTCCTACGTGATCATGCCCGGTCTCAGTTCTTGCTACGGGGAGACGTTCCCACATGAGTTTTGAACTCACGACCGGCATGTTGTCAAGTCGTGCAAGTTGACGACTGTACCACGGGACCTCCCCTGAGGATATCCACAAACCCCCTATATCAATAGACCCTATCCCAAGCAGCAGATAGACAGAAAATGAACTCCCAAAGAATACCGTCGAAAAGTGTTCTTAAACCACTTCCCATCTAAACTAACTCCCGCACTAAAACGTAATTCAATAGTCCATTTCCGTCACGTTTCGGCATCGCACGTAAAATGAATCAACCATACCATTACCCTCGGAGATAAACGGTTATCAAGCCATAGTGTCAGACCCAAAACAACTTCCGCTACAACAACTTCGCTGCGGCGTTCCAAATGTAACTAAATTCGTTGCTTTTTTTAAAATACTCCCACCTAATGAAAAATAACTTCTCATTTCGTACGACGTATTGCTTGTTTGGACACTTTCTTGCCATGGTTGATGTGGGGTGCTGCAGATCAGAGAACGATCGGCACCTACACTTACACACACTCACACTCACGCAAAGCAACGTGACCAAAATTAACTCCAAAACGCGCAACTCCCAAGCTCTCGGTGGCCCGTTGTTACGGCGCATTTTGGTCGGGGGGGGGGGGGAAGAAAACGGCCACAAACACGCACGCGGAAAACGCGTTTGGAGTGAGTGTGTGCAGCAGCAGCAGACCCCCAACGCACCCAACCTAACCTGCTGCATGCATATACGGCGGTGTGATCGTATAAGCATAACGATGCAACCGAGCAACTCCCCACCCCATATCACAGTTACCGTTAGACTGAACCATTTGTGGTGGTGGTTGTGGTTGTGGATGGTACACGCGTAAGCTTAGACGGGGATGAACAAGAAGGGAAAGATTGGTTCGTGCTTGGGCAGAGTCGGTCGTGTACAGGGTGTATTGCACCCAGGGCTGCAACTAACACGATTGTCTGTGCGCACGATCGTTGGTGTGGAGTTTTGGGGGGAACAATTAGACAAAAAAAAAGCCTAATAAATATTAGTACAAATTGCTCCCAGTCAAACAACAACACCTGAATGTTGTTTTTCAAAAAACCACATCTCCCCACCCAAAAAACAAAAGTTAATGGCGGAGGAGGCACCAATTGACCTTGAATTTCTTCGAAGCGATTCACTTCACCAAAGCGAAAAAAAAACGAAGAAAAACAGCACAAAGTTTATTATTTTACCAAACTTTGAAGCTATGAGGTAACAGACCTATAGCTTTGGCGCCAGAAGTGGGTAGGAGAGACAAGACAAGCGACTCAACAATCTTGCCCAACCTAAAGCCCCAGGGGCGAATGATGCGGCCATTATGGAAATCAAACACAGACACACACATTCGCCCCAAAACGAAAGTTCCGCGTTTTGGCTACAGCACACATTCGAAAAGAAAGAAAGAAAAGAAGCAACATAATATAGCGGAGAAAGTGCACAGCACTATGCGGTCCGGGGTCGCTCTCTGCGATGAGGTAATATAGGCGAATAAGAAAAAAAAATCGAACTTGATCGTGCCCGGTTTCGGTTCCGGGCTGTTCGGTCTTTGCTGTCTGCTGTCGATGGCCAAGAGATGATGCTGCTGCTGCGGCACCCGCCCGTTGGACTCGTTTCGGAGAAGGAAGCGGGCGACTGCGCTATTGCATAAAATGCAAATCTTTAGTAGAGGCGTCGACCATCGACGACGGACAGGAAAACGTGTTTTTTTTTCGGGTGTGTTTTCGTGGTGAAGTGATTCGATTTTGATGTTTTTTTTTACCAATAAAAAGAAAAAGCACTAATACTTTATTCACAAGTACAAATATACTGCACACGCAGGGGACACAGGGGGGAGTGTGGTGGTGCCCGATTACAGTGATGCATGGGGCGCTCCACAATACACACATCCATCCGTGTTACTATTAATTCTTATTACAGTATTATCTCTAGTAAATTGCTGGAATATTTTTCTGTTTTACATCCTTCTCTCTCTCTCTATATCTCTCTCT
>KI921929.1:7547-18503 GCA_000473525.2 Anopheles melas
TTATTAAAGATATTATATTTCCATACATTTTGTTCTGAAGAAAGCAAGGCGATTGATGCTTTTGACATACGGCGCTTGGTAAGGCTATGGTGTTGTATTTGTCGCCTCAATACTGATAACAGGCACAGCTTCAAAAGATTCGATTCTGTAGATTTAAACGTGTAAAAACTGTTTTTTTTTATTTTGATAACATATTTTTGGAAGAATTTTAAGGGCTTTATTGACCAGCAAAACAACAGATAGAACGAAAATACATTTCACGACACGTGCGCAAAAGCATAGACCACCACCTAAGCGCAGTTGTGGTGGCCCACATTGCCCCAGTGTTTTGACGTTTCACAGTTTGTTTACATATGCCCATTTTACCCCGCGTGTCAAAATAACCACTCGTAAAACATCAACTTTTATTTTAGACTGTTTAAATGGTTTTAATTTATTTTCATTCTATGTGACAATTTAAATCCCTAGATGAAGGGTGGAGGCATACAATAATGAAAGAAAAATTGTGTTTTGTGGCATATTCAAAGGAATATTCAGTAAACTGCTTAACATGCCCACTTTGCCCCGCTTTCCCCTACTAGATAAAATGTAATACAACTTATGGTAAACTAATTTCAAGCGCCTACAAGTATGCAATAAGAACATATTCTTGTGTATTAAGTAAAATCTAAAATCTAAAATCAATTGGATACAGTCACAAAATATACAAATATTTAGAACAAATATAAATTACATGCTTCACACAGCCATGGCAAGTGTTTTTATTGAATAGCAGCACTGGCTATGGAAACTTTCCACGAGTTCATGACCTATGCAAAAGCGCTAGGTAAAACAAATTAGTAGACAGCATTGCTTTCGAGCGCACGTGTAATAAAATTACACAAAGTTTACCCATCATAATTACGCACGAACCATCGAGTATTACTGTGTGTGTCTGTCTGTACAAAAAACTCTCTGCACAAACAGTGACGAGCACGGTGACGCTAATGGAAAGCGTGAGTAGTAGTAGTAAGTCTGTTAATTTGCTGCCAACGCTCCCGGCCAAGAAAGTGCAAACCCACAGACTGTCGATGGCCGATGCCGTTTGCGCTCAGTCAGCTAGGCCACCTTTACGGGGCGAACAGCGGCGGTGGGGCAACACAGAAAAGTATACATCTAGGCGCAGTCGGCCAAGCAAACCCGCCGAGCTGTAATCGAACTTGCCGCGTTGCCGTGCGGCAGATTTACAATTCAATAATGCGAAATCACTGCCACACGGCCTATTATGCAAATTAGCGCTGCGAAAATCGGGCAGCCGCGTGCTGCAGCTTGATTTATGGATCGACCCGCCGAGACGATCGATTTCGCCCTGGAAGCGTGCAGAGTAAGTGGCCCCTGGGAAACAGTGGGACGCACATAAGACACGCCAGCCAGTGTCCCGTGTGTAGCCTTGTGCAAGGAGGATACATTTAGTTGATTTAAATTTGATGCAATTTATTTCCAGCTTTGCCGACAAGATCGATCGCATAATGTAATGGTGAAAAGCGAGAGAGAGAGCGAGAGAGAGAGAGAGAGAAAGAGGAAGAGGAAGAGTACGAGAAGGAGTTTTCTTGCGTCCCATGCTGTAAAGTAGTAGTTGGACCAATTACCTGAATGTTTCCGCTACTCGTTCGTCGTTCATTCTGCTCGCAAGGGGTGAAATGATAAAGAAGAAGAAGCATGAGAAAAAGAAGAGTAGAGAGGTGCCAACGATCGCAATGGCAACGGCGGGCGAATGCCTCATCGTTGAGTCAAACGGAAATGATTGAGTACGTGCTCGACGTCGAAGCCCTCCCGGCGAAAGCGGACCGGCGAAAAGAGGCGAACGGCGTCGGAACGGAGCCAACGATGCAGCCCTTTTCGCTGCCACGGGATGAGCCACGGTGTCGTTTCTAGGCGTGCTCGGGATATGCTTCGCTTCCGCTACGGATTCCGCCACCACTTCGTACAGCACACCCCCGACCAGCGCCGTGACCGATGTTTCGTTATTTTATTGGTGTCATTCAAAAGAGCATTAAACATAAGTGGCTACTTATACACAAAACACTCGGCTACCGCTCCCCCTCAAAGCCGGTACGCAGAATGAATCCCATCTCCCCAGGCGTATGACCAGAAGTCCAAAGAGCAAGACGAAAAACATATAAAGAGCGAGATGGAGAAATAAGGACAGAAAGAGAGAGAGAAAGAGAGAGAGAGAGAGAGAGAGAGAGAGAGAGAGAGAGCGAGAGACAGGAGAAAAGATAAGCAGATTTAGCGCAAAGGAGAGGCGAGTGTTTCGTTAATATGGGCTCGGAATATTCTCTATTCTACGCTCGTGCCAAGTTTCGCGTACCAGAAGTTCTTCATCCTCCATTTTGCTCTGGCATTCTTTCCAAAATCCCTCTCGCTCCCTTTTCCCTCCGCATTGCCATCCTCTCGTACATAACGCAAATCCGCTTTTTTGCTTCTTTTACCCGTGTACACACGAGTATCATTCGCTCTTTTATTTTCCAAGCACAAGGAAACAGCACACACACACACACACACACACGGTGGGACGATTTTGTTCTCCGCGAGCGTAAGCTTTTGGTGCTTCACGTTTCCGCTCCTTTCCTTTTTGCATTTGCTGGAGGTTTATAGCAACGAAAGCGAAAAAAGCAAGAAAGAAGGAAAGGCGAAAAACGAAACAAAAATTGTTTCGCTTCTTGCATTGCTTACTTGCCCGCCCTTCTCGCTGCCTAGCCGGGCTGTCTGTCTGCCTGCATGCTTGGCGGTCGTAAATAAGGTTGAGATACGTTGCTCGAGTGGTCGTTCGTATGGTAGATTAAAGTTTAATGTCAATATAAGCAAGTTGATGCAATATTTTTGCGGAGTCACTTGGGCTACGTCGGGCCCAAGCTTCGTCCCGTCGAGTTGACTTAATCTCTTTCACTTTGCCCCCTTCTCCATTCTCCTCCCTCCCCCCTACTCACCATACTTGTACGGGAGCGGACGTGGCCATGTAGCGCGGATGCTTTATTCGCCAGAAGATATTCCGTCATTGCGATACAGGACGGTACGGTTGCTGCACGCTGTGGCGTTGTTGGTTCCTTTCCATCTGCTTCGGAAGCCAGATCAGCTGGCTGGGAGTTTGTCACGGCATTCCTAAGCGAAAATGTGAGAATGTGTGTGTGTGTGTGTGTTCGTTTAAGCTGCAAAAATTCGCATCCCGAATCATGTCCCGCGTGCGGTACCAAGACGTACGGCGTAAGCGAGAGTATCTCTTTTTCCCCGAAACGCTCATGAATCATTGATGGGTGGAAATTGATGCCCCGCGGAAGGTTGACGCTCGAATCCGATCGACGGGAGTGTTTTCTCACGCGACATCGTTCAGTTCAGCAGTGACGAGTATGATGCGTCCGAACGAGTGGAGTAATTTTTGGTGCAAATCAATCTCTCAAACACGTTTTTGTAACGCCGTAACGCTTGGAAGCTTGCTAAGCTACACTCATCGCCTAAATGTATGCAAAGTTTACGGTGGCTTGCACGATACTTCTGCACCAGTGGAGTACCTTGCGGGGAAACTTAAACACAAAAATTGCGCTCCACTTTGGTAACGCTGCAAAGGTACGTTACTCGCGTCGCCTAAATGTAGGCAATTTTTATGGCAAACGCTCAGGCCGAACCAGTAATCGATTTTTCAACACATTCCGGAAGCAAAATGCTGCCATCTCCTGATATAGAAACTAATTAACGGCTCGCTGGGTCGCAGAAGCAAAGCAAAAACGCCCCTTCGATTTACCGTACTGGCTGGGTGGCCGGATTTAAATGATTCTCTTAATGCCCCACATTTTATTCCGATCATTAAAGTATCCCGTCCAACTCCCAGAAGCATTTGCAGCAGCATCAGCAGCAGCAGCAGCTTACGCTCAGCGAGTGTTTCCGATGGGCCGGCCGCTCAAGACCGTTCGTGAATTGATTTTAAATAAATTTTAATGATATCACTCCTCCTAAATTCAATGGCCGAAAGCTTAATGGGATGTCCCTTGCATGGAATAACAGTAATGAAATTTATTTAAAAAAATGCGCTTATTCTTCTACTGGGTGTATCGTGAACGTCCATCGGTCCACCCATCGGTCGCAAATATTGCCCATACCGCTCGATTGGTTCATGGTGACGATAATGAAGCGGAGCTTCAGCGCGAGTATTGCTTCAGCCTGCGCGCATAACGAAGCTAGCATAAAAAATGTGTAAAGCTACCGATCGCCGTAACAAAATCGAATCGATTTAGAATTGCTAACGGCGTGCCTCGTGCTCGAGATGACAAATGAACCCCTTTTTTTAATGCTTTGAGTCGATTTCGGTATCATGTTTCTAGTGCTTGTCGTCGATTTGGTGGTCGTTGGAACTTTTAATGCGCTGCGACCACGTGCTGACGCGAACAGTGAGCAAATGTGGTGAGAAAAATGAGTCAAGAGCGTTGGTAGTTTTTTTTTTTGCACTATTCGTTTGATCAAAGGTTTTGCTAGATTTTTAATTTAAGGAAGGACCACGTTTGCATAGTCCACTTAATGCTAGAGCTTGTAGGTGTAACGTGGAATGCATACATTTAGGCTTTGAAGGGTACATACATTCAGGCGCTAGTTTTTACAAATTTTGGCCAAATTTGCTTCCTGATCGGGCTTAGGGTGACTTTGCCATCACGCTGTTTAAAATGCACTGTGGGTTAGTAATACACGCGCTTGCGTTTTGTTTCTTTTAACTGCTCACAGTTTATCACCACGGCTTTCACAGTCACTCGTGATTTGTCAAACATTCAAACAATTGCAGCTGTAATGGGATATTTCACCGGCAATCGAGCATCGGCTGCTGGCCCGCCCGGAAGTCACACCCTGAGGTTTTACAGTCTCCCGTGGCCGTGGTGCACCAGTGGGAATTAACAGCAATCGCTATATTTTTCTCCGCAATAAAAATTGATTTATTTCATCGAGTTTCCCGAGCGTCAGCCCGTGCCCGACGAGTGTCCCGGCGGATGCTGCTAGTGTTGAATTGATCGCTTTTCCATGTGTGTTGCAGGGTGTGGGGGAGTGTGTGTGTGTGTGTGTGTGAGCGCGTGCTTTTACCGTGATTGATTTTTCGTTAAACCGGAAATTTTCCGACCATCCTTCAAGAAGCAGGTGGGGCTGGGCTGAGGGACGAAATCGTAATAAAAATAAATAATGTAACATCTCTTTGTTTTCCTCCCGGGGGCTACTGCCCGGGGAGAGGTTGACCGGGCAGGGGATGGGTTTTTGTGCCAATACCTGAATGTCCTTGTGACGGTGTGTGTGTGTGTGTGTGTGTGTGTTTGTATGACTGCGGGTTGCTTACCGGACGGAAACGGTTTTCACTCACCGATATCCGATCCGACCTTGTGTGCCAGCGCCAGAGAGCGATAAAGAGAAGGAAAGCAAGAGATCTGGGCCGGTGAATGAAGTCATCCAAATCAAAATTCGGGTTCGATTGATTGGTTCCGAATCGTCGAAGAGCATCCGGGTAGGGGGCTGTGGGAACGGATCCATTTTGAATTGATGATGTCGAATGCGATGCCCCTGGGGGGTGCGCTCTGACTTAATTTTCATCCTTGCAATACCACTGGGATGGAGGGGAGCTTGAAGGGGCAGGTTGTGCTGTTGTGATCTGGAAAATTTATCTATAAACATTCCTTCACCCCCTCCGGCGCTTGTGGCTTTCGTAGCGACGGTAGAAATGTTTATTTCATTGACATCCGAGCATCGAGTGCGGTGCGGTAACGAGTATGTAAATGACGTGTGCTGCTGCCCGAATAACGACGTTAGGGTAGGGGTATTAATGTGGCCGCTCGATGATAACGACAACGATGACGAGAGGCACTGCGAAGTGTTCTAGATGACTGTCCTGCTAGTAGGACAAATTTTTCGGGCAGGGTTAAGATAATGATGCGCTTCAATAAGTGTTACATTCTAAGGTCGTACATAGTATGGCGAATTGTAAAGGCACTCACTGTGGAGGTCAATGAGCTGGGTCTGGTTTGGAATCGAAGTCAATGATTGTCTTACAATACAAGAAATGAATGATTTATAGTTAAAAGTTTCAGCACGTTTTCATTTCCTTCCTTCCAAATGTAAAAGTAAAGATTAATCATTGCCGGCTTTGCAATGCGCCTGAATGCATGCAAGTTTTGGTGTTCATTGTTTTAATTCCTATTTGCTTTGGTTGCGTGTTTTTAATAAATTTCATTTTGCAATTTTCATTGCCAGTTACTACAAAGTGTTTCCACAACTGCTAAAAACTGAAATAAACTGTCATGTTGCATAACTTTAGGCGCTACAATGACATGGATGTAGCAGACACTGAAGCTAGTAATTTAGTTGAAATCTAGTTGAAATAGCTTCTGGTGCTTAATAAGAGTAAGGGTAAATTATAAATTTTTAGATCAATATTAAAGGGTTCCCACGATTTATTGGTTGGTTTTCATCAATTTTTGGTTTGTTTCCTTATTTTTTTGGTGCGTTCCCACGACTTTTTGGCTGATTCCCAAAATTTTTTGGTGCAATTGTATTGATATCCAATAGAACGATACCAATAAATTATGGGAACGAACCAAAAATCTATGGGAAACGAGGAATAAATCGTGAGTCGAGCCCAAAAAATTATGGGAACTGTCGAATCGTGGGAATCCCTGTAAGATTTAGATTAAGATTAAGATATAACAACTGTTTACAAAACATAAAACCATTTCAATTTACTCTTGTTTGTATACCTTCAGGCGCTTTAGGTAGGGTTTATTAAACAAGCAAGCGGTATACACTGGAAAATGGCATAAATTTTGGCGTAAATTATTCTTACATATTTCAATAACTGGATTACTTTTAATGACGCAATTAAATAAAATTGAATACATTTAACACACCCGTTTGCTTTCTGTACGCTACTGCAAAGTGAATTTCAAGCAGGGAGAGGATTGTTGTTTTGTTTTTACTCAAACACTGCTCCAAAATGAGCGACCGAATTACCGACCATTGAACTGTTCCACGCATTCCAATTGTGCTACAAACATGCTAACACTAAGAGCGCTTGTTTACAGGGTGAAAAGTTTACATAGAATGGTACACTTTTTCACCCAAGTAAACCATCTTCAACCTATGTATGTCAGTGGGCGTGTGTGTGTGTATAGGTGTGTGATAGTGCTTTGCTAAGAAATGATCCTATTTGCACCCACCGCAGCTATTCGTCTGTGATTTGTGAAATATTTAAACTAATCCATTTTGCTCGCACTTGCTGTGGGGTTGAGCCGAATCTGGCACTGGGACGGAGCGTGAGCTCGGAACCGACCGTGTAACCTTTACTCGCAACAGCGCAACACCTCCGCGCTCAGGTAAGTCGCTGTTGACGGTGTAAGGGCAAACACGATGGGTGTGGTACGGGGTGCCGGCCGTAGAAACTACGTGTGACGTTTGATTGTCAGCCGTAGCCGTCGGGCGATGCGTACGGCACCTTCAGCACGGTCTCTTGGGTTGTCTGGTACAGTTTGGCTCACTTGGACTTTCGACAAGTGCACAGGGTTAATGTATAAAAAAATGTAAATATGAGATAAAATGCGCCCAAATGTATGCAATTTAGCTACATTTATTTCTGTTTACATTAATTGTGTGATAAACTGTTTTGTACCTAGAATGCAATGATTTCTTAGATAAAACGGTTTAAAATATTCCATGGCATACATTTACGCGGCTATGAACCGTTGTGTATTTTTTAAATTTTAAAATTCGATTTTTAATACGTAGAATAAAATTACATAAGTTACTCTCAACCGTTAGAACTTCCCCATAAACCTACATTGCAGCTTGGATGGCGTCCCATTTTTCGGCAACCAAGCCGCGCGTCAGTTGCAGGACGTGTCGGCACAACCAGGCGCGCCGGCGATTGCAAACGGTGCACTTCTTTGCACACCCTTAGGGCGTCCTGTCCTGGGCCGGTGCCCATTCCCGAAGCACACCGTACTAGAGATCAAGATCATGGGTATAGTCCCCACCCCCAACGTTGCCCCGTATTGCTCCCGTCAGCAGTGCATACGATGCGCTCCATCACATCCGATATGCATGAAATGTTTACTATTTCATAGAAAATTATGATTACAGATGAAGCGAACAAGGCAGACATGGGCTGAAAAACGAGCCTTCCCAACAACAGGCAGCGAAAAAAAAGCGCCTCTCTTGTTCTTTGTGTGGGGGGTGAGTGTGCGAGAGAGTTTTTTTTTTCTTGTTAATTTTTTCACCTGCACCCCCTGCGCGGGAACACACGGCAAACAGTGAATCACGTTTCGCGTCCATGCTTGTGCTGCAGTTGTCTGCTGTGTAGTTGCGCATCCGGCGAAATCGTTTTGCGAACGAGCGGTGCCAGCAGTGTGTGGTTTTTTTTTGCTGTCTGCGGAGTCTTCGCTGTGTTTGCGGGCTGCTCGAAGGCGTTCAAGACTTTAGGCAGGGTCCTGGGCGCCGGATCAACAGGCCGTGGCGTATCGGTTTCATCCGTTTACGAGGCAATCGAGCCGCGCGATCCTGCGTTTGCGATTGCTGCTCCATTCAGCAAACGGGTGCAGTGGTTTTTTTTGTTGTTGCTGCCGTTGCTGTGTACTCAGTGTCGGTATTACATTCATGCCCTTTCGGGGGGGGGGGCTTTAGTTTATCGCTTTTTTCCGCTGTTCCCCATTTTCCTGATTTATACGAACGCTCGCGCGTGATGGTTGTGTACCACCCGCTCGGGAATGTCTTTGTGACGGTGTTTAAGCATCCGTTTCGTTACAGGTTCGCGAAGATGGTTTATCTTTGTCGCCGGCGCTCGAGTCTGAGATCGTACGCACGGCTCCCTGGAAATTTTTGTGTGTGTGGGTTTTTTTTTGTTAGTTGCGAATCCACGAAATAACAAGCGTGCAAACAACAACTGCCACACGGGCCGCAGGTGAGCGGCAAGCGCGTACGGCAGCAGACGGAGCAGCGTGATGTCGGAAATCAATTTTGATTCACCCCCGATAATCCGCACAATTTGTCGACTGTTGGTTGTTTTTTTCTTCCCGCGAGAAAATATTAGCGCCAAACAAAAGTGCGGCACCCCGCGTCAGCCCCGATTTATGTGTGTGGCTTTTGAGCCGGAAGAAAGCGAGCAATGGAAAGACATTTTTGAAGCGGAGGGGCGGGGGGGGGGGGCAAGCGTTAAATAAAAGCGAAACCTGTTTACGGCTTTCCTTTTGCGTCGCTTCCCTCTACTCGAAAACCAAGGCGCGCCGGAAAATGGTAGGTTTAGCTTTTATTTGTTTATGGCATCTGTTTCTCCGCCTGGTGGTGTTTGATTGTTTAACTTCTGTTTGAGTTTTGTTTTCTTTGGTGAAATGATTCAGCTTCGCTCATCCGTTCAGGGAAGTGGAGGGTAGCATTATCCGGTGCAAATCCAGTCCCCACCATAATTGAACCCGTGGTGTACGTAAAAAATAAAAATAAAAAACACATTCCTACTGTGTAAAATTACCTTTTGTGGGTGGTCGAGGTTGTATTCAGCGCCTAGAGGTATGCAATTATCTGGGAACTATTTTTTTCTTTTACTTGATGAAAACTAGTTTTATTATTATTTAATTATTATTTTTTTTATTTAATTCAAAACTTTCGATCTCAAAGTTTCGGACGATATCATTTTAAAGGAAAGAGTTAAGAAAAGCAAAGTACGATCTACAGTGCAAAAAAATCTACACCTAGGTGTAAGAAAGCCATTTAGGGGTTGAAAGATCGCCGGTAGAGAAAAATGTATAAAAAAAATTTAAATATTATATAAAATGCGCCTAAATGTATTCAATTTAGCTACAAGAGCTGTTTTGCACCTAGAATTGTAATGATTTATTAGATAAATCGATTTAAAATACTCCATTGCATACATTTAGGCGGCTATGAACCGTTGTTTATTTTTATATTTTAAAAATCGCTCAGGATTTTGTAGAAATGTAGAAACAAATGAAATAAATTTCTCTCAACCGTTAGAACTTCCCCGTAAACCTACATTGCAGCTACCGATCAGCCGAAACGCAACAAAATATTTGTGTTTTGTGGCACACATGCTTTTCTGATCGTGAACCAATTCCTTCAATACTATTTTTATGAATTTATCAATATTTACAATTTACAAATGGTGAATGGTTGTTTTTTTTTCAATATTGTAATATTTGATTCAAGCTTAAACATCGCATAATCAGCCATGCGCTCAAAGGTATACACAATGAATGTTTTATGGTTTTTTTAAATTGAGTATATCTTGAATCGAGCATGGAATTTGCGTTAATTAAACATATATTAAAAGCAAGAGTGTTTTATTCGATGTGGAAATAATTTTTAAGGGCATCGATTGCATATTTTACATAATTTAAGCTCTGTACTCTAATCAGAAGCTTGTTACAGCACAGCGAAGATAAAAAATCAAACCAATTTCCCAATGGCTGTACCTCTGTTTATGCTCTTAATTAAATGTTAATTTATCTGTTAAATGTTGCGTTAGCTTGCTTCGTGTGAATTTCCAGCACAATAGTATCACCTACTATTAATAAATTTAAAAATTGATGCTAAAGAATATTAAGGGCACTTCAATAACTTCATTCGATGCCATTGAGAAAAAATGAGAAAAAAACTAACTTATTCTAGTGTAGTTTTATTGCTTTTGTAGCCATTTTTTCCCTATAAAAAAAACAAATCATTTGTATCAGGTAGTGGGACAAACATACAGATCTCTTTGTGTAAATGGTGAAACAATAAAGAAAGAAAAAAAACAGCGTAGCGCATGTGTGAGTGGGCGGGCACCGAATGTGTAGCGCAGCAGCCATGAATATTAATTCCGGTTAATCTTACGTGCACCATTTCATTTCCAGCCCATGGGTAAACGAACGCACAGCAGTGCGCAGCTTTTGTAGTGTTTATTTTGATGTT
>AXCO02010584.1:0-11216 GCA_000473525.2 Anopheles melas
AAAAAAAAAACAAGATGGAGACATCGCACAGTTCCACAGATCGAGCGTGCAAGAAGAAACCAGCTAGAAGCGGCACCGACTCGACTCAAATCGGGGCCAAAACGAATGGAGTCGCGCTCCGCGGCCAGCACAACAACGGTACTTTCGCCCTCGAACACATTGGAAGGGGCAATGACGTTGATAACGTGGAGGACCATTGATTTGCCTACTTCTGTGTGCGTGTGTTTGTGGGCTGCCGGATAAGTCCAACCCCGGAATGGGTGGGTGGATTTAAGCAGCAACATCCCTCCATCAATTGGGAAAAGCATCTGGTCACATCAATTGGGAAAAGCATCTGGTCAGGCGGGGGAAGGGGGAGTTTTGGACTGGACGGCTTCCCTGTCTGGAGTCTGGAGCGCCAAGAGAGAAAGAGAGAGAGAGAGGAGTGTGAGTCCAGCGCGCATCGAGAGAGTTTGAACTCCCCAAATCGAGAAAGGGAGTGAAGAAGTGGCCGTTACGCGACCATACAACACGCCAACATTCTTTCACACACATACAGTGGACCATGTAGCAACAGTTTTGTAGCAGGATGTTCGCGATTGCAAAAGATTGCTTGTACTTATCGTTCAAAAACGCATGCACACATACATACAGCCGCGGAATCATGCTCCGCAGCCACATGGAACGGACTGGCCAGTGCCGTGCCAGAGCTGTTCCGCGCGCGCACACGGACGTCAGCGAGCAGCAGCAGCAGCAGCAGCTCAGCTTCCCAGTGTTTGGTCCCACCAACGTTGTGTCGTGTTTTCTGTTTTTTCTTTATTGTTTAGTTTTTTTCTCCTTTATCCGTTATTCTTCCGACCGTCGTCCAGTAATAGGGTGTCCACCGAAAAGTGTCCTGCCCGTCGTGGACGAAAAATACCCCCGCGAGAAGGACCACGCAGTAGTAGTTGGTGTTTGCGTAGTACACGCGGTGGTGACGCGTTTCGAACGGCAGCAAAATGGTGAAGATTTTGATGCGCGCCGACACCCATGTGTCGTTCTCGGTGCCCATCGAGGAGCCGGTCGCAAAGTGCACCTTCTCACAGGTTTCAAACCCAATCTACTTATTACACTTCTTACTAAACAATGCATCACCATCACTTACACTCAGTTGATCCTTTATCATCTACCGAAAACTTAAGAATGTAGCTCAAAGATAGTCGCCATGCCAACCAGCAGATCGTTCAAATTGATCATTGTTCCAGGATCATCGTCCATCACGCTCCACGGTGTGTGTTGCTGCAATGTTAACGTGCGCTTTTGTTCCATTTTTAAAGGTACTGGCCGCCCTGTCGGTGTCGCTCGGCTCCATGGTCGTGGGATTTTCGTCCGCCTACACCTCACCCGCCCTGGTATCGATGAAGGATCGCAACATTACATCGTTCGAGGTGACGGACCAATCGGTAAGTGTGAGGGCCTCGTGGGCTTTAATGGGTGTCCTTTGCCAAGTACACGACGGGGTGTAGATGTTGATCAAATTCCAAACTCCGCTCTAATCTCTGTTCCGACATCAGTTTGCCGCGTGGTGAAATGATTGTGCGATAATGTGCTCGAGGCTAGCCTTTGTATACCAGATAGTGCGATAGAAGAACAAAAATGGTCAACAACGGGGTGGTGAAAAGCGTCCTGCACGCGTAAGGTGGCGCTATGGTGCGCTCATTAGCTCGAGCCAGCCTCGGTGGCGGAAAAGGCAAACAATCAGCAAATAAACTGTTGATTATTATGCCTTGACTTGGTGCCGGCCGCGACACCGAGCCGGCAATTATTATTGCAAACGCGTGCAAGCAACTTAAAGCCGTTTGTTTAAAGTTAGCAGAAAGTTAGCGAGGGACACGCGCGCCCGTTTTGTAAGCGAAGGAATAATAAAGCAAAAACAAAAACAACCACTGCAAGGAAGAGTGGAAGCAGACGCCAAGCGCACCAAAACAAGTGGGAGGTGGGATATTTTTGTACATCGGTGCGGTTTCCTTGCTGCTTCCACAGCCACTCCACGCATTTTCCTTTGCTATCCTCGTACACGGACGATAACAAACGATGTCGAACCGGTCCAGAGCAACATAGGAAGACATTTTCGGGCAGCGTGTTCGGGATGGGGCAGAAATTTGCCACCATAATGCATTCACGTCATCTGCTGTCAGTTCAAGGCGAGCGGATTCCGTCCAGCATGCGCTAACTAATTCCGCCTTTCGTTTCGATTTACCCCTCTCTACACAGGGCTCGTGGGTCGGTGGTATTATGCCGCTCGCCGGTTTGGCCGCCAGCATGCGCTAACTAATTCCGCCTTTCGTTTCGATTTACCCCTCTCTACACAGGGCTCGTGGGTCGGTGGTATTATGCCGCTCGCCGGTTTGGCCGGTGGCATTCTCGGCGGGCCAATGATTGAGTATCTCGGGCGCAAGAACACCATCCTGGCGACGGCAACACCGTTTATCATTTCCTGGCTGCTGATCGGTTGCGCCACGCATGTCGCAATGGTTCTGGTTGGTAAGTAGAACGATTTGCCATTTGTTAAAGCTTGTTTTCACTACATTCCCTTTTTCGCTTTTGCGCAGGTCGTGCACTGTCCGGTTTGTGTGTCGGTATCGCTTCCCTCTCGCTTCCGGTCTATCTCGGCGAAACGGTACAGCCGGAGGTGCGCGGTACGCTCGGTCTGCTTCCGACCGCCTTTGGTAACATCGGCATCCTGCTGTGCTTCGTTGCGGGCAAATATCTGGACTGGTCGGGGCTGGCATTCCTCGGTGCAGCGCTCCCGATACCGTTCCTGTTGCTGATGTTCCTCATTCCCGAGACGCCCCGCTGGTACGTGTCGCGCAACCGGGAGGACCGTGCACGCAAAGCGCTCCAGTGGCTGCGCGGGCGCAAGGCGGATGTGGAGCCGGAGCTGAAGGGCATCTCGAAATCGCACCAGGACGCGGAACGGCACGCCTCTAGCAGCGCCATGCTGGATCTGCTCAACAAGGCCAACCTGAAGCCGCTGCTCATTTCGCTCGGGCTGATGTTCTTCCAGCAGCTGTCCGGTATCAATGCGGTCATCTTCTACACGGTGCAGATCTTCCAGAGCGCCGGCTCGACGATCGACGAGAAGCTGTGCACGATCATCGTCGGTGTGGTGAACTTTATCGCCACCTTCATCGCGACCGTGCTGATCGATCGGCTCGGCCGCAAGATACTGCTGTACATCTCGGACGTGGCCATGATCATTACGCTCATGACGCTCGGCACGTTCTTCTACATGAAGAACAACGGTGACGATGTGTCCGAGATCGGTTGGTTGCCGCTCGCCGCGTTCGTTGTGTTCGTCGTAGGCTTCTCGCTCGGGTTCGGCCCCATTCCGTGGCTGATGATGGGTGAGATTCTGCCGGGCAAGATTCGCGGTTCGGCCGCGTCCGTTGCGACGGCATTCAACTGGAGCTGCACGTTCGTGGTGACGAAGACGTTCGCTGACATTACCGGTAAGTGGGAGTGTTGTTTTGGTTTTTTTTCCCTACTCGAAGGAAATAAACATATTATTAATGTGACCCCCCCAACAGCTTCCATCGGTAATCACGGTGCGTTCTGGATGTTCGGCTCGATCTGTATCGTCGGTCTGCTGTTTGTGATCGTGTACGTGCCGGAGACGCAGGGCAAATCGCTCGAGGACATTGAGCGCAAGATGATGGGTCGCGTGCGGCGCATGAGCTCGGTGGCCAACATCAAGCCGCTGTCGTTCAACATGTAAAAGCGTTCGAAGCGCTTCGGCACTAATTTGACAGAGACGCGCTCTCGAGCGTCGCGCGCCACACATTGCGGATGGTGCGCACACACACACACAAAAGTCCACACAGGCCCACACATATGGCGGAGGGGAATGAGGCAAAGCATACAAGTACTAGAATGTGATATGATCCAATAGATTCTGTTTTCGCCGTCAGTGGCTCAGAGGATTTACTCGATTTTGTTTGCGTAGGTTTTTAGGAAGCATCCACATCCGCATCCGCATCTGCTGGACAATGTCTATTGGATTTGGTATCTCTCTTTCTCTCTTTTTTGCCTCGCGGTGTACACTGTGAGGTTTCAAAATTAACCAAAACCAAAAAAGGCGATGTAGGCAATTCGATCAGGCAACGTAGCGTATATTAAATAATGCGATCTATTCCAATGAAATTGGATAAGCTTATAGATGCTAGGAGTGCGTGTAGTAGAGCTAGACACAACCCGCACCTGCTAAAACCGTGTGATGGCATTGTCCCACAAGGCGCAACAGATGGATGGGGATGCGCGAACCTTCCGTAGTTTAGTAGGGTTGGGGGTCGCGTGGTCGTCGGAAACGAACGCGTTGACTCGGCCAAACCGACCAGGATGTAGTGGCGGAAGCAGTAGGTATAGTTGTAGCAGTACCTCATGTAATGCATGTCTCAAGGATATTTTATAGTATCGATCAATAAGATTAGTGAACCATGCGTGAAAAGCAGCAAACAAGTGGCAACATATTAGTCTACAGAGAGAGAGAGAGCAGAGGGGGAGCTGTGATTGTTAAAAAAAAGGGATGTTAAACCTTTCATTGCGAACACAGTGAACACACAGTGTAACGAAAGGCGGGGTTATTTTTTGTTTCGTCGTTATTGTTGTTTATGTAGCCGTGAGGTGGTGAGCCAGTTTCGGTTTAGTATGAAGAATAATTCTTTTACTTCTGTGTTCGGCAGTAGCAACGCATACAAACATCTATTGTCTTATAAATGTTAGCAAAGAGGAGAGTGCTTCATATCTCGGCAATCGGAACCGTACTGGACCTTTCACCGACGCGAATGTGTATATAATATATACGAGGCAACAATTATTGATTAATTAAATGAAATTATAAACCCACACCACGGTCTCCCCTCTTCGAAACATTGCAGCAGCAACAGTAGTAAGTGCGGCGACAACAGGATACATAATTATACAGCATGACAGCATGATAATTGGATCAGTAGCGATAACAGCGATGCAAAACATCCGTGGAATCTCATCCGTGGAAGAGTTGCATTGTGGTCTGTACGGTTTTAATGATATTTATACAGTCACATCGTCCACACGAAGCCGGCAGCCCATGAGCATGGTTTTGTCTAGTTTGTTTCTATGAGATTAAGGCCCAAACAGGGGCTGAAAAGAATAGCGCCCGATGCCCGATCAATCAAGACTATCTTTAAGGATCGTTTGGGATGTCGCCATTAATGACAGGCCTTTAGAGACAGGATTATTAATGGTTTTGTAGCATCTTCTTTTTCTAATTATGCTAAAATATGTATATTAAAATCAATACATGCTATATTTTTGTAACCGAGCTGATCAAAGAGGAAAAATAAAATAAATTATTAAAATAGAAAATAATTGGAGTTGGGTTTCATTAAGACAACCAATTAGCATAAATTATGTTGATCAATACAGTGAAAGGAGTTTCTAAATAAAAAGGAATTCCCTTCCCCTTTATTCTAGTGTCCAGTTTCTGAAAGGATTCTCTGCTTAATCGACAGCTTGTGTTTGGCTTTTCTGCCATGGAATCAAGCAATAATTCAAAGGCAAAGAATGAGGACACTTGATGGCATGAATACCATTCATGTTAGGGGCGGAACGGAAGAATAACCGACAGTCGACGGTATAAAATCGCAACAGCTCTTGAACTCTCCTAGATCGGACAGAAAGCGGTATCTTATATTGGGTAGCTATGGTCCAGGAATTCTCATAGCTAAGGGACACTTTAATGACTCTTTTTAGCGTAAAATAAACTAAACGTAACGGGAATTGGACTTTATAGCACCCTCGTTGGACAAATCTAATAGGAATTTCCAAGGAGCCTGTCCGTAAGGGTTTACATAGAGTCCATTTTCCAACATATGAAGTTTACTTCACATAAGAGTCAAGAAAGTGTTCCACAACTATGAGAACCCCTGGAAAACCCTGTAAGCTTTGCATCATGCACGCATATCCTTGTTTTCTTCTAAATTATTCTTCTTTAATGGGTGCTTTGTCCATGTTCTTTATCCTTGGCGGTCGGAAATGACAAAGCATAAAGCTCAATTCACTTTGGTCCGTAGGAACGGTGATCAGCTCGATTTGTGTGATTTGCACCGCACTTCTTCGTAAGACAGCACAACTATTGTGCAACAAGTCCATTAAAAAGCGCATTGGCAAACCAATTTAAAATTAAAAACCATAGAAAAAAGGCACTAGCTTCACTCACCCATGACCTGCACACGGCAGATAGCGCAGGTATCGCACTCCACGTCCCAGCTCCACATCGCGACCGCATTCCACTTCTTCAGCGTAAACATCTTATCCGGCTTCACGTCGTCGAACTTATCGCACGAGTTTTCGTTTTCATCCGCCATTATTCCACCGTGAACGGAACCAACGCACAAATTGCGAACGATATTCTTTCCGCAGAGATGATGTTGTTTTGATTTCTGCTTCTACCCCGATGTAAACAAAGAGCTGTCAACGCGCTTGTGCTCCGCTCGCACGAAACTGCTCGAATAATTAGCGAACAAAATTAATACTCGATTACTTTGTCGAGTAGTTTGAATGTACCGTTTATTAGTAGTAAATTTAATTATTAATTAAACTAAACTTTTTTTATAACAAAATCACCAAATAGCATGTTTGGTTACGTTTGATTACGTTAAAAAGCTCGTTAATATTCAATTAGTAAGTAAGTTTCTTTCAACATAAAAATACATCTTATCATATAGAATTTATAAAAAAACAACACAAATTCAATGTTCTAAATTCAAATTATATATTTAAACGCTCATTTCCTCTTCGACGACAATAAAATATAACAGTACAGTTTTAAAATAAGAACTTAAGCTAATTGTTCGTTTTTTTGTTTTGTTTTTTTTTAATGTTTTTTTAAGCCAACATAAACATACATCGTCTTGTACAGGCCGGCCGTCTGTCTGTTTTGTATGTTAAATCCACTCTTTAATTTTGAAATGTTTTTTTTCTTCTCTTTTTTATCCCATTTTCTTCTTTGCCAAAGGAGTACTTGTGTTATCGTTTTTCCCTTTTCGGTTCACTTACAGTAACTAACTCACTATCAATTAAGTACTTGTTCTTAATATCTTAAATTATAATTATTAAAAAAAGAAAACAGAAATCACATACGACCACAAAGACCACACACAGGTGTTGTGTTGTCCCGCCTTTCTAGCGCGTGCATGAGGAGCAAATTGAGAGAGGGGACAGGGACAAAACTAGGCCCTACGAATGGTCGTATATGGGGACGGGCGGCATATTTCTTAAATGGCAAATTCTCATCAAAATAGAGGAGGAATGGAATGGCAAATATGAAGGACGGTTTGATTTCGTTTTTTTGTGTGAATTGGTTACACTTATCACTAAATTGAGGCGCACATGTGGGTGCGATCAATTGGGAATGAAATGTGTATGCGTTTGCTGCTTAAACTGAGACGTCTCTAACGTGTTTACAAAAGTAAAACGGTTAAAAAAGGTAATACTAAGTAAAGAGTGTGTGGTTTGTGATGCGTGCAGAGGTAATACTAGCTTGCCACCACTAACACGAAACAATTGAAATGTGTTTTTGCTGCTGATAACTGCTAATTATTTGTAAACTTGAAATCTTTCTTACTGTTCTACTATTATGCCTGTTTCTGCTTCTGTTTGTGCTTTGTGAAAAATGGATCCAGTAGAAAGCTTAGTAAATTGTTCAAGCTAGACGCTTATCGTATAAGCAGTTTATCTAGTGTAAAGCAATTATACTAGCGTACTTCTTCTAAATTAAGTTTGTAAACACGGACATTGGAGTAACGAAAGGAGAATAAAAATCCCTAAATCCTACAACTTTCTATCAATGATACTTTTTCCACTTCTCTACCTACTCTATCGTCTTAGCAAAAACAAAATGAAAAAAAAACTAATGTCATTGTAAAATTAATATTGCATTTTTACGGAAGCCTACACGTGTTTTGCATGCACCTTCCTGTTTATGAAATTACCTAAAAGTACAACGGTGAATACCCTAGATTACACCACTCTTCCTAATTTCTTAACTTCCTCATACGCTACTGTTACTGTTTCTTAATGCAGTGCTTTTTCACTTTTCTGATAGATGGCGCTCGAATATGCACCGCTACCGTTTCACTGCCTTTCTGTTCTTCGAAAGTATCAGTATCCTATCACGATCGATCATTCGATCCTCTGCCTGCTCCGTCCTCTCCTTCGCACAACGTTTGGCCACCCTGGGAGAATACCACAGCGTGTTTTGATATAGTAAGCAAGGTTAAAGTAATACTAACACACGCGCTCATATACCTATTTATAACAAAAATAAAATGCAAACCCTTGCTCCTACGTTATGGCAACTTGATCAATTATGCAAGAATAAAAAGAAGAGACAAAAAAATGTATGCTCACTCCGTTACATGCTTCGGAGGGCTTATTCGATGCTGCTGCTGTTTTATGCTGCTTTTTACAAACCACACATACACACATACACACACACACGCGCACGTTCAAACTTTCGCACATACTGTAATGTTTATCTAAAAAAATTCAACCGTTCCTAAAGAGCAATACATTATCCACCACGAAAAAAGGATAAACGGTTTTTACGAATAGTACGAGAATAGAACAGTTTTTAAGATTCTTCCAACAGTTTCTTCTTTTGTTTGTTTCGTCTTTCTTCGTTTTCTGTTTTAAATATCACAAGTTTCTTGTTCGCGCGTTTGCAATGCATATTTCCTTTCAGGAGTTGCCACCGTTTGTGTTTTGTGTTTCGAGAAAAGTTTCAAAAGAGAGGTGACATTAATATAACAAAACAAGCAAACTTGGGCATCGTGTGAACGATATACCTTTCTCTTGCGTGTGTTCTCTTAAGCATTGATTTTACGGCACTTTTACATCTCGCAGCGAAGATCATGCGCCTCAGGTACTTAACAATTAGATAATAAGAAATTCATCGCATTCGTTCACCTATCTCTCTGTCTATCTCATCGTTTGATCTTTACACGTCAAATTACTAAGAAGTTGTTTGAAGAAATCTTATTCTTTTCCATTTTTGAAAATCCAATCCTTCCTTCCTTACGCTCTATTTGTATTCCGCAATATGGCAGTTCGATAATGTATAAAAAAATGCACGACTCACGCGCCGCGGCAAACAATCGATCGCGTTTTACCGAAAATGATCGTTCAATT
Source organism: Anopheles melas (assembly GCA_000473525.2). NCBI lineage: Eukaryota > Metazoa > Arthropoda > Insecta > Diptera > Culicidae > Anopheles > Anopheles melas. The sequence continues at coordinate 9,190 of AXCO02010584.1, forward strand.
TCATCTCAAACTCGAACAGAACACGATCATTATGCTCAACAAAATACTGTCATGGATCTGTGTTGGAATGATGTTGTCTCGGTGTGAGCGTAAGAAATCGTTCTACAATCTAAGCCAGAAACAACAATGGGCTTCTTCGACCATCGTGTCGTACTCTCTAAAGGTCTAACTGTTAATATTGCATGCTCTCGTGCGGTATAACCGCCGTTTCCCCCCTTTTTTTTGTTGGACGAAAAAATAATAACCATTAAAACAATATCGTAACGGGGTGTGTTAAAAACGACTACAACTGCTATTACATACACAAGTGTTGCTTTTCTTCATAACGGTTTGTTTGAAAATCATTTGTCTCTTCACCTATCAGCTTATGGCAAACAATGAAGGGAGGGGAAAAGGGGTGGCGCGCGAAGGCACACGTGCTTATTAGAATTTCATTTGAGCAATACATCTATCATTAGATCGTCGCGCGCGCGCGCACACACACGCACTACCATCCTGCGCCACTCCGCCACTCGTTTCCTTTTGAGATCTTATTAATCGCATGGCCTGTACGGATGGGTGGAGAGGGAGAGGAGCATTTCCAGCGTCCGATTGCAAAATGCAAAATACAACAATGATTAATTAAACTAAACTTTTTTTATAACAAAATCACCAAGTGGAGAGGGAGAGGAGCATTTCCAGCGTCCGATTGCAAAATGCAAACGTTTATCATGTAAACGCGCGCCTGTAAGTACTGTGTGTTACCAAAAGCGAAAGAAAAGGCAAAAGGATACAACAATGATTAATTAAACAAACAGCTTCAACAGTACGGTTGGAAAAAATCTCAAGAAAAAAAAAACACCGGACTACGCTTTGTCTTACTGCAGTAGTACACAAACTAAGTCTCAAAATAAATAAAAGTTGTTCAACGTTAATTCGCTTACTTAAACACTACCGCGTACGCAAATGCTGCTGAAGAAGGCTTTCCCTATCTTTTTTGTTTAAACTAATTCCGCTTGTCTCGGCTGTTCGGTGCTCTGCCACACATACAAAACGCTGCAATTGTTTGTCTTCTATGTACAAGGGTGGTTTCTGTTCTATTTTGCTTGCAAACGTACAGTGCTTTTGTGCTGTGCCTAGTTTTTTGTGTGTTCTGCTTTGCTGCTAAGGCACAATTACTGTTTCTACCTCTTCGTTTTCCCAAAGATTTCCATCCATTTTCAAAACCTCCTTAAGATAATCTCAAAACGATTAGCGAAAGTAAAAGAAAACACTTACTATGTAATGGAATGTACTGCGGTTTCGGTACTGATAATTCATTTGTTTATATTCTTCTTACTGAAAGAACTAATAAAATTAATAATAATAATAGTAAAACACCAACTTGTTTTGTGAACTTTGCTCGCTTACACTAACAAAACCATAATCTTGCTATGGCTAAAACTTAACGGATTGTCCTTCCCTAACTCTTAATCGTCCTTCTATCGTACGTCCTCCCCCCTTCCCTTTTCTCCCGGTGGTCCTAAGTGTGTATGCGCACGTTGTTTGGCACGGTGGCATTGTAGCAGCAGCAGCAGCTTCCGACTGCTCGGTGGCACACGGCGGGCGGGTGGCGCCGACTACCTATACGGCGCCGATGGCAAGATTTATGCATTTTCACGATAGTGTTTCGTGTTTGTCCCGTGTGGTTGCAGGGAGGGCTACTAAGCACAGAATGGCGCACAATTGTATGGCACTGCGGACGACGGGGTAGGAGGAGGAGGAGAAGAAGAAGAGCCCAACACGAAGGAAACGTCACGTGTCTAGTGCGTTGGCAGCTCCGTTAACGTGATGTCGTACAGGTCCTCCTCGTACCGTTGCACTTCCAGTATGAAGATGTCCTCGTTGCAGTAGTGTCTGATCATGTCGTCATCAATTCTCGCCGTAATTCTACAATGGAAAAAAAAAGATCGAGTGCATCGATTAGTGCGATTGTTTGAGACTTTTGGTCACATATGTGTCATGGCTCTACTACTCGTGCACTAAAAGTGAAGAAGGACAGAAAAGTA